>MQRK01212989.1:0-10824 GCA_001938485.1 Girardia tigrina | reverse complement strand
AGAAGTCATTTTTCCATCGCATCGTTACTGGGGACGAAAAGTGGATTTATTTTGATAATCCTAAACGAAAAAGATCATGGGTAGACCCGGGTACGCCATCCACATCGACAGCCAGACCCAATCGCTTTGGCAGAAAGACAATGCTCTGCGTTTGGTGGGACCAGAAGGGTGTAATTTATTATGAACTATTAAAACCCGGTGAAAAGGTGAATACTGAACGTTACAAACTACAGATTTAATCCGTTCGCTGCTTCAAAAAAGACCTGAATACCTCAAAAGGCAACACAAGGTTATTCTTCTCCATGACAACGCTTCGTCACATACATCAAAACCGGTTCGCGCCATGTTGCAGGAAATGAATTGGGAAGTTTTACCTCATGCGGCTTATTCACCAGACTTGGCACCTTCAGATTACCATTTGTTTGCATCGATGGGTCACGCACTTGCTCAGCAGCGTTTTGATTCTTACGAAAATGTGCAAAAATGGTTCTTGGAAAAAAAGGAAGACTTTTACTGGCGAGGTATCCACAATTTTAGATATAGATGGCACAAATGTATCATTAGTAATGGAGCATATTTTGAATAAAGCTTTTTTTATCGTTCTATTGTTTTTAACGTATTTCTTTTCAAAATTTAATCCGCATTTCATACTTGTACACCTAATATATATGTATTTGTTGGTTTTTCAAATAGCGACAACTAAATTTGACCATTTATATATTTTTATTTATTAATATTTTCAAGCAAAAATGTCTATAAAATTATATTTAAAATTAAGACAAAGTTTATGTTATTTTAAAAATTTTGTGTAAGATCGAAATTTTTTCCATCACGATCAAAGAATATTTTTCTTATTCATTACCTCAATCATTTTATTCATCTCTAAGATATATAATATACGTCTTGGAGAGTTTGCAGATTAACAGCATGTGAGGAACCATGGNCATCTTCCAATAAGTTCTTAAAATAAATATTATAAAATACTATTTTGTTAAATCTTATTATCTGACAGAGTTTAAAGATAAAACTTTTACATAGTTTATAAAACAGAAATAGTTAATAATTCTTGATTAAGTAATGAGGTTCAACAATCTTCCGTTGTATAACTATGAACAATCAAGAAGATACAATCTTATTTTATTATGTTATACCTCATATATCTGATGTGATACTTTTTAGAAAATAAATAAATAATCTTGTTTTTATATTTTTTTATTTCAGTTAGAAAGTAAATCGAAAATAACTCGAGTTCAATTAAGATATCAAATTTATAGATCAAAGTTTGAGCCCGATTCACCTTTAAGTAAACCCTTTGAAGACCGAATCCTTAATTTTGCAAAATGGATCAAAAAATACAACAATACTCTTTATTTGTCGTACCTTGCTGATACGATCATTAGGGATTTCGGTACTCACGTTATTCGATCGGTTGACGCAGGGGCTGTGTTGTCTAAGACGGATACGTTAAAGCAGAATTATGTTAGAACACACGTTGTAAATACTTTTTTATAATTTTTAAAGAAAACAAATTAAATAAAAATTTGTTTCCAGAGTGACACATCCAAAATTGGAGCTTCTGCCTCTGCATCGTTTCTCGATTTATTCAAACTTAGTGGTGAATATCAAACCTCTTCTTCAAAGGAAGAAGTTAATATTTATAATAAAAACACGGTAAGGACAATAATTAAAACATACGGAGGCATGGCTTTTGGAACACAGATGGGGTTCGACAAATGGGTGTCAAGTGTAAATGATAATTTAGTGGCGATTGATCAGATCGGTGAACCATTATATCAAATATTGAATAGGAAAATATTACCAATGCTCAGTGGCAATATGATACACAAAATTCAGAATCTCTTACAAGATTCAATTAATAGATACCAGAAAAGGTTTGCGAATACAATTATTTATATTATTCATTGACGAATTATTATCTATTTCAAGGATGTTTAGATTTTCTATCTCCGAATTTTAATCCTGATGCCAATATTGATGGTGAAGTTTGTAAGCCTCCAATTGTGAATTTTAATTTTGGAGGATTATATAAAAGTTGTGATGGGCCAAATGATCAGTGTGCACAGATTAGTAAACCCAATATTTTAACAGGATCGTATACATGCCCAGCTGGATTTTCCAGTGCCATGTTACATAGTGGAATAAATGAATGTCGAGAGATTTGTAAACGTAGGTGGATCATTTTTAAGGAATGTCATACAAAATGCTCAGATTTTAAAATATTTTGGTGTTATCCTAACAATCCTGGTCTCAATCACAATGGATATCGATTTGGAGGATTAATAAGTGATGACATGCCAATGTGTCCTCCGGAGTATCAGAAGCTTGAATATGGCAGTCTTAAACTTTGTGTTACCGTCAATACCTCTCCAAAAGATAAAAGTTCTATTGAATTTGGGAGATTTTACAGGTGTTAACAGAGTTATTTACTATTGATTAACTCTTAATATTGCATGGCTATGTAGAAATATATTAAAAAGAATTGACAATATATTAAAACCATTCGGAAAACAATAAAAATCACTTTAAAAAAATTTATAGAACTAAACTATACAATTATTTTTTTCTACAATTCTTTAGTTATACTATAAAAGTTTTAAGTTTACAATATAATATCCAAAATAAAACATACTTATAAATTAAATGAAAAATACAGGAGTTTTAAAAGATTTAATAAACTTCCCCAAAAAGTAATATATTCACAATCAGATTTAGAAAACGGCTTATACTGATGACGGTATATAAAACATGCGTTTGAAAAGTAACTCACCCTTGCCGTTGCCCCGTCTGCTGCCTTCTCATACTCACAAAATATCACTGAAATCAACCGAGTCATTTTCAAAAATATTTGTTGCACGCCGGTGTAATTCCGACATTGTTTGGTAAATTTTTATAAGATGACATTGTGATTTAAAATAACAGAAGTACTCTTCTGTAAGATTTGGTTGGGGAAGTATGGTTGAGTAAAGCGATAATTAATATTTTTTTGTTCTCAACAATTTAACAAAATCGGTAATTAACCACCACTAAAATTTCATTTGGATTGGTCATACAATGCAAAAGTAATTTACTTTCGAGAAAACTCCTAAAAGTCACTCTGTTGAATGGTCCAATTTGTAATTCAAACCCGATTATGCCCGTCTTGTGTATTGCTGCCATACAGCTAACATTTCTTCCTCGGTTAGCTCTAACAACGTTAACAACCTTAATGTTCTTCGGCGAATAACCGTAACTTCTCGATTTGTTTACGTTTATTCCCGTCTCATCCAGAAAAATGAAGTTTTCATCTTGTATATATTGTACTTCTCAAGCATATTGTTGTCTACAATCAATATTTTTTGAACATTCTAGTATTTTTATCAAAGACTTCCTTGTATACTCCATATTTTTTTAAAATTCTATTAATGCTAGTTTGCGAACAAATAATTCCGGATTCATTTAATTTTTTCTGAAACTTCGGCATGCGTATAAGACCAGTCTCTTAGGAGCAGTCGAGAAATAATGGCCGTGATTTCAGAAAGTTCTTCTTTTTCATTCTTCTTTTTTATACCGACAACTTCTTCATTGGTCCTTCCATCTGATATTCCGTTTAAATTCAGTATGTCGTTGGCAAGGAAATGGCTTCATTTTCTGATATTTGACTTCGTTTTTTGTCTTTTTTCAAAGATTATTTTATCCTTTTGATTATTTAAAGCGTGATTCTTGTTTTTATTTTTCGTGGAGTTTCTTGATCTTCTTCATTAGACATTAGCAGAATAATTTAATATTTAAAAAAATTGTTTTAAAAAAATTGTTAAATCCCTTTTAATATACTGTTGAATGATTTTCAATATATTTCTGCATAACCCTGTATTAAATATTCATTAAAAGAAAAGGATTATCATTCAAACATTTACTTGTAGACAGTTAAAATTGTCATTAAAATCATTTTCCACAAATATTTTACATTTAAAAACTTTACTAATTTTCCTTAATTGACTATTTTTGTTGTTTTACTGCCAATTATTTAAATGAATTTTTATTCTTTTAATATAAATGAGAGTTATTGTGACCCACCTTCAAACATTTGCCATCACCTTCTTTTGATGAATGTTGTGCTATGGACTCTGTTTTGGTACTCATTCGTATTCATGCAGCTTGATGAATGTTTGCACTTATCGTATTAGGTCCTCTTTTCATCACAAATGACGATTCAATTCAAAACGGGATCTCATTTATAACGAGAAAGCATTATCAAGAAAGCATCGAAACGCTTTTGTTTCTGCTTTTCCTTTAACACACGTAAAATCTACTAACCCAACTTTTTCACATCAGGAATGTTAGCCAAGTGATTCAATATGGTTTTCTTGTAACAGGAACGTTAGCGATAAATCATGACAACTTTGTGATGCCGTTCGTAATTGTTTATCTGCCTTTTTATAACGCGGAGAATCTAAGAATATCAAAACATTTATTCAGAATGCGAAAAATTAGTAAAAAAGACTCTTAATGAAAACCCTAACCGAAGAGAAACTGACTGCTTTCATAGTTCAAATTCGGGATTTAGAAAATAGGGGAGACATTGAGAAATAGTTCATCAGGATGTATGAAGACTGTCCTTAATTCCATTCAAACGCAGCATCGACGCGCAAATAAATGCGCGAGCAGTTTATGTCGCCGACATCTCTAGAATTCAAGACAAAAATTTTAATTTTGTTCAATGATTCTTTTGATTATTTATGTTCAATGTTTCAAATATTTGAACAATGTAGAATACAACGCAACTATGGATATTCACCTGTTTATCAAAGGCTTACATGAATATCAGAGTTAATCGTGGGAAAAATCATAGTATGGTACGTATAATAAGATTACAGGTTTTAATTTGTTACGACTATCAAGTAACACCGTATAATGCAGAAACATTTAAGTAGTTCCTACAAGAAAAAATTGTTCCGTATTTTAACGCAAACCCCAACAAAATCATGATAAGGGAAAATGCCTGATTTCATAAGACTAAGGATAGGTTTATGTTTTTTTTTATAGAACATTGAATTACTGTTAGATATTTAGTTCCTTACAGCTCAGAACTAAATCCAATAGCAGAATTTTTTTCTATGATAAAACCCCGGTATCATGCTTTAAGATTAAGTCAGTCGGAGAATAATATTGGAGATACAATCGACCAAGTTTTCGTGTCTGAGGATATTTCTGGTGAATGTGCTGGTTTCTATCGTAACATGAGACGTTGGGTTGAGTTAGTACGCCAAAAACAACAATTTATTTAAAAATAAAAAAAAACTATTCTCTTTTTTATTTTATATATGTTTGTATATGTTTCTTTAATATATTCTTTAATAAAAGTGTAAAATCACTGTGAGTAATTTTTTTCTAATGTCGATATTAAAATGTATATCGATTTAAAGTTGAATAACCCTGTAATTTTTGAATACATCGATCAAGTGTTAACGTTAACGCAAAACAGTTTGCAAACCTCTAATCGACTATTAAACGAACTATATTATTTTATGTTCGTTTATGAAAATTTAGTGTTTTAAACTGTTTTGTGTAAGTTAAGAATAGTGAAACAATTATTTGTAAAACTTTTATTCTTACAGCAATGAGAGTTGTCTCCATGACTGCTTCGGAAAGATCGTTCATAAGTCAGCTTTCTATTTGGTGAAATTATATGTATATTCTGTTAATCAAGATTAATCTTTTCTTTATTGCTCAATTTTGAAATCTTTTAATCGAGTTAATAATTTTTAATTTTTTAATTTTGAATTTTATTTTTCATTTAAACTTCCTAAAAAATGTTTATTAAGAACACCAATTTGACTGTTCATATTTTTATTAACACAACAGGTTTGATTGTCATTAAAACAATCTTTGTCGAAACTTTACGAGTGCATTCTAACTAAATTGATTAATTACCTAATTCTTATTATTTTTTAGCAAACGAAGAAATAAATAATTTATTAAAATATTTACTCAAAACTTATTGGATAAAAATTAAAATGATAAATAAATTCTTTAAAAAATATTGATTCGATTTATATATTAAAAATTGTAAAAATTAATTAACTTATTTTAAATTTTACAATTATTTTAAATTAGAAATAAATTTAAACATTAAATATTTTTAGATAATAAGAAATAATATATAAATCATCCATCTGTGTTGGAGAGACACAATTCCAAATTAACATAAAATATTCAAAATATTCTTCACAATATTTATTAAATTAAACTTTAGAGAAATATTTTTCAATATTATTTATCTGAATTTTTTTCCTCAAAATTTATTTTATTTAGCATCATTAAAACTATTTGTTAAAAAATTAAAAAAATTTAATTTTAAATTAAATTTCTTTTAATAATTAAATATCCAACATACAAAATTTAATAACATTGTAGAAATTATTGATATTTAAAATTGAGCCTATTTATTATTTCAAAAATTTAAATTTTATCGGATTATTAATTACATAAATTTTTCAAGAAAAAAAATAAATAAAGGAAGTAACATTCAATATTGTAAGAAATAGTTTTAAACCTTTTTCGACATAAATAATATTTAATTTTTTGATTATATGTATCGAAAGTATATTAATTATCCCTCCATGTAATCAACGACGATGAGGATTAAATAAGAAGTTGGAAAATTATTTTTATTACTTTTTCTATTTCAGTTGTAGTATGGGAAATCCTTTAGCTCAATCGTTTTTCAAAGACAGTAAACCTCAGTCATCGCCATCATCGAACCCTGCCAATTGGTTAAAAGGTTGTGCTGAAGGTTTTGTGGGACATATTGCAACAATTGATCAAAACTGTCAGATTTCATTTTGCACTGAAACTAATAAATTCTCTTTGGGTCCAACACCAGTTTTAAGAAGACTTCCACTTTTTAAAGTTTATTCAATATTTTGTTTTGTAAAGTCATATTAGCATATTCATAGGTTGTTCTTAGTTTGAATGAATCAGCTCCAAAGTCTCTTTATTTGAGACAAGGTAAAATGTTCATAACAAACTTTAAAGCCGAAGAAATTAAAAATCCCAAAGTTGAAACTACGAATTACGTTCTAACTAGTGTAACAATAGTTTGTACACTGATTGTGCTGGCGATTGCTATCACCCTTCTGGTGAGGTACAAACAAAGAGTAAACAAAAGACAAAACTATTCTCCACTTTTGGAAGATGAAAAGAAAAGTAGTTATCAAAGCATATAAAAAACTATTTGAACAGTATGTATTGATATTAAACTGAACATTTATTCTTTGCTTACATTTTACCTTCTTTATGTAATCTGTTCTTTATTCGATAAATAAATATTTTACATAAAATGTCTTTGTTATTTTCTTAAAAAAGATATCAAATAAGTGATTTATATTTTTATGTTAATCCTTTTAAGTACATGTCAAATAATAATTTAATAATATTATTAATATGTATTTATAAATTTTTAGCCGCATGAGAATTTCTATCAAAATCAAACATTACTATGAGGAAAACTTAGTGTGTTGATGTTGTGTGTATTGTTTGCATGTTCAAATGTTGTGTGTTGATTTGGGATTGTGTCTCTCCTAATCAGGTGGATGATTAATATTTTAATTCTTATAATCTGAAACTAATTTATTCAAATTTAGATTTAATATTCAAATTTTTAATTTATTATTATTCTACATATATAATAATTTTATTAATTTTATCTTTGTAAAATTGTAAATAATGAAATCCAATTAATATTTTTAAATGATATTAAAATAAATTTTATTTTAACTAATAAAATTTAAAGTAAATATGTTAAATAAAATATAAAGTTTTATGTTCAGATTTTGTATGAGAAGTATTCAACAATGATTGATGAATTTAAGTGAAAGCAATATTATGGATTATCATAGAGATGATCAAAATTGTGAATGTAATAAATGTGAGAGCAGGACGTTTTGGTCCCACCATTTTAGTCACAGCTATTTTAGTACCGCCGTTTGAAATAAATATCAATTTAATATGAAAATTTTATATTTAATATAAAAATATGTATTTAATATTAAAAATTCTGTATTTAAAATGGAAAAATTGCCGAGTTCGTGAGTTCGGCTATTAAACAAATTTGGCATAACAGATCATACTTACTACAGCTAAAAATTTTGTAAATAAATTTACCAAGCACCAAAACGGTGGTTCCAAAACGGTATGTTCCCAATAAATGCTCTACTTAATGTGTGAGTTCTCTAAAGAATTACTTTTTCCGAACGTACTTTTTCCGTGTAAATATTTATTTAATGATGATTTTGGAATAAATAATACGTATTCATCTTACAATGTTTGGTTTAATTTACCCTTAATTTCCGTGGTATATGTAACTAATTTTCATTTATAGCACGTTTTAAATGAAATATTAAGCACAAATATAAATACTTTACCAACTATATTTGAAATAATTTCCTATAAGATATACCTAAAAGTTCAGTTAGACTAGTGAAAAAATTCCTCTAATGTTTCATCTTTTCATCCTTCACCGTATTAGAATTCTTATAACACTATTTTATTGATAATCAAATAAAAACTGATAAATTAAAATTATTACGTTTTTAACAGAGATGTCCAAAAGGAAATTGTTCAAGCAGAAGACGAAGGAACTGTAGGTCAAGGAAACGTGTCAAGCTGATACAAGTTATTTTAGTTTAGTTGTAGAAAATCTTAACATATCATTAGCGATAATCAATGAATTGTCTAATGCGTCTTCATAGAATTAAGGATTAAGAAATTTTTCTCACTTACTTCGCACAACTACGTCTTTTTAACAGGGTTGATAACAGAGTAGATTGCGCAGCTGCATGGCCATGGCGAGATGTCATGAGGTGTGAGGAAAATAAAAACTTTACCCTGTTTCCCTGAGAGGTATTAGAACTTTTACCGTTCAGTGACAGTGATGTAGCGATCGCACTTGTCATTTAAAAATTATCAAAAGCGGTTCTCATCCGAAAATCGGTGTTTTCGAACTCGTTGCAATTGCAGACAAAGATTCCATCGGTCCAACCGCCACGATAACCATGTCTGTCTACATCGATTCTCGGTTTCGGCTTCTTATAGAACGTCGAATAATCATTGAACTGGATCGCGCTCGAATCACTCTGATGAAGAAATAAATACGGCATCTGGCTGTGATTGAGAGGTGTCACGATGATCTGCATCTATTGGGGATCATTTCCCTGCGGGATATTTATTCAACAGATTGCAAATTGTATTTTATTTTAATTTTTTTGAAATATCAGTTTGAATTTCTCTTACTAAAAAATCCAGAATATCTCATCTTCTCATATGCAAGATTTTCGCCACTATTCTATTATCACTCTACAAACTAAAGTATAACTTCATTGAATAACTATATAGGAGTCAGATATCACAAATGCTGATGGGATCGCTTTTCTTGTGATGTTGTTTAACTGAGACATCAAGAATCGATTTTGCTGCTAAATTTGATAAATTTCACTTGCAAATTTCTAAAGAATTATGGTACTTCAATTTTTCTTGTTTCAGTTCCAAGAAAAATTGTTTTATTCTGGATCTCAACTACAATTTTTCATCAGTCGACTTAACGGATTGAAGTTTAACTAAAGAAGCTTGTAGATTACCGATTTACGTTGTGAGGTTACAAGTGCTCATTATCAACTTAATATTTTCCGATGTCTCTGTTTCGATTTGCTCCTCTAAGCTCAGAAGTGTCAGTTCCACCACTACGGGTGAATAGGACGTCTAGAAAATTCAAAAAATAAGGGTTTAATTCCCTTTGGTGGGTTATTTTACGGTTTTCAGTTCCCCAAAAATGGGTATTTTTTTTATTGAAAAACAGATTTAAGTAAAAAGAGACATCGTCATCTCTGTTCACTTAATGAATGAAATAAAATTTTTAATTTACCAAATCTTAGTTTTATCATTATTGTATTGTTATTTTTTATTTATAAAATAAAGTAAGTTTACAGTTTTCTGATCATAATTTTCACAAATAATATTTTTTTCCATTTTTTTATTAGCTTATTTTCAATATATATAATGAAAAGAAATGCCTTTTTTGAATATTAAATTTATTCCCAATACAAAAGCGTTTCACCATTACGGCATCTTCAGTGCAATGAAATAAAGTTATTAATTGCTATTTATATAGTTGAAAAACTATTACATCATACGTCTCAAAAACATGCTTTTTTTCTTTTTTTTTAAAAAGTATTTTAATGATATTTAAAAATATTTAAAAAACTGTAATATGATTAGATGAATCACCTTGCACGTTTAAGCATGGTTTATGATGCTTTATTAACAATACTTTGGCAATAATCCTTTCATAATTTGTGTCAAAATTATTTAAAATTACTTTACAATCTTTATTGTAATCCATAAGATTACCTATACATCTTTTAATATGGCTCAATATCGAACTATTTCTACTCGATTGAGTATGTTCAGCAATTCTAGTGCGGAGATGACGACTTGTCTCTTCAATGTACAAGGCTTCGCACTTGTGACATTTGAATTGATAAACTAGATTTACCTTAATACACAAATGAGTTTTTGATTTGTTTGAAAAATAGTTCCGGCATTTATTAGTTACAAAGATTACTCTCAATTTTAAGCCAACAGGTGCTCGATGTTCTAAAAATCGTTTAAATTCTTTTGCTCTCTCTGAGTACGGTAATTTTAGATTGACAGTCATTTGATTATCAATGTCATTTCCCGAAGTTATATTTGATGTATTATTTGATTTTAAATAAATGGATTCAACAGTATCTTTTATGATTTTATTTAAATACTTTTTATTAAATCCAT
>MQRK01212986.1:43457-61661 GCA_001938485.1 Girardia tigrina | reverse complement strand
GAAAATAAAAAAAGTAAATTTGTTTAAATAACAAATTTAAACTGTTGTAGATTAATAAATTTTTGCAAGTTGTTAATTTGTTTTGATTTAGAATGGAAGATATTTCCCAACCTAACACAACTGAATCTATTCGGCTGGTCGTGATTCGATCATCCGCGCCTAGAATTGCCACTCGTCATCGTCGAGTGGCAACTTGTACGTACAGAGCATGGAACACCGCGTCGACTGGGTCAACAACATCGTCTTTGCGTGGGCGGCAAGCACATAATCTCGACCTCCAACAACAACAACTTTAAGTTGATGAAGTACTTTTCTTCATCATCTTCGTTATCACGAAATCCCAAAATTAAAAACGACAAAACCATCGGCAGATTCGGTCGACTTCAACCGAAAAATATTCTTACCAATCAATAGGTCTATTTCGATCGAGTCGGTTTCGAATAGGCCGCCTGTTGATTCTCGGTGGGATCAAAAAGTCCGAACGGAACGTGCTGCTATTATTATCGGGCATCGATCAACCCGATCCTGTTACTACTTCCGAGAGAGCCCACAATAAGATAATATTTTAAATAATTAAACTAATACAATAATTAAATTTAAAAGTTTCTTACAAAGCAAATTCACAATAAAACAATGATAGTTTTAATTTACAACATAATTTATACATTGTGTATATTAGAATCATTTGATCTAATGATAATTTTTTTTATAATTACACTAATTAAGTATTTAAATTCAATTAATTCATTTCAAACATTAAGCATTATAAAAAAATTATAAACAAGGAAAATAAAAAATTCAAAAAGAATGATTATTTGGGAATTTAAAGCTTAATTTACACTTATATTTCTTGTTATTTTTATTTATATTCCAAAAGTCGGTGACTCGAAAAATGTGCGCAACGACAAATGCGCTAAAAGGGGATTGCATAAATGTTTTTGAAATTTTTTATTATTGTTAATGTTCGCTATTTGTTAATGCTAAAACTAACCCATGTTCAAATACTGTTCACAAGGAACCCTTCTCAACTTCAGTCTTCAAGGATCTCACTTGAATAATTGCTACTACTACCAAGATACTTACCCATGACCTCTCCACACCAACTCACACTAATGTTTCTTAGCAATTGATTCAAATGTAATGTTTTTATCGATTCAAATTGGATACTTTAAATCTTGTTTGTTTTTAGTTGTTATCCAATTATGTTTAATGTTTTTTGAAAAATTGCAAAGCACTTTTTGTTCCCCTTAATATAATTATAATACATGTCTATTTCAGGTGTCTTTTATCATTAGTCTCATTTAATTGAACTCTTTTCGGGTAAATTATTACATGATCTCCTTTTTCATACTTGTTATTATTAGTCTCATTCTTTTGAATACTTATAAATCATTTTATCATGAGCTGTATTCTCTGTACAACTTTATTAAAAGTTTTAAAATGACGTACTGATTAATTATTAATCGCTTAAAACGTTGACTGCCGTTTGTATCAAAACTGATACACACTTGTTGCGCTCAGTACGCTACGTGTATAATTTTTTATACAGAAAAAATATTTTTGTTCTGGACATGTGTATCTTATCAGAGCATGTTTAGCATAGCTTTCTTAGTGACAGTTGGTTGGTGTGGCGTAAAGTAACACACGTAGAAACTTAGCCGAAGAATTTTTTTTCAAATAATACCCGCGGCAGTCAACGTGTTAATCACTATCTGCACTACAGAAGTAACTTTCCTTTTAATTTTCTTTTTTTTACTGGTGACAGTTAAAAAATCGAAATTAATTAACAAAAAATTCATTAGCTTGATATTTTTGTTGTTAATAAATAATATTTATTAATGTTTAAATAATGTTGGGTTTATTTTCAAAAATAAAGAAAATAGATTTTTACATAATTTATTAAATTATAAGTATAAGCTAAAAAATAAAAATACAAATTATTAAGAATAAAATATAAAAGAATTAAATTATAATAAATTTTTTAAATCTTATCATTTGATTTATCTTTCCTATTAAACAAAGAGAAATTGCACTGTGTTATAGTACTAAATATGTTATTATAAAATGTGAAAAATTTCCTAGAGAAAAATGCATTAAGAGTTATTTTATTAGGTTTTGACACCAACTTGCCACTCCCAAAAACAGACAAAGATTTTGTCTAATCCTATGTATTTAATCTGTAACATTCACAACTGCATTCAAACTCAGCTTTTCTATTAATATCTACATTTAACAAGCTGGATTAATGCGATTTTAAAAGAGTAAAAACAAAATTATAAAATTTTACGTCATAATATTCATACTATGTGGAATATTTTAAATTTGGTATGTTGAAATCGGTATGTTTGAAAATGTTTCTCCCACCAAGATGGAAAATTGGTATTTTGGATGTTGACGATGAAGTTATAAGAGTTTGCATTTTAAATTTCAAAATAAGATATTAAAAATCTTTTAAAATATTAAATTGTTTCAAATTGGTAAATCAAAAATTTAAATAAAGTAAATAATTTTTGACTTGTTTTTAATTTTAAGTAAATAAATGTTTTTCTTTAAATAAAATCGTTTTTAAAATTAAATTAATTTTTAAATAAAATCATTACCGAAATTATAAAAGTAGAATTTTTAAAAATAAAATCTGAAATGATTTAAAATGAAAATTTGTTCGAGTAACTGTTTATTAACAAAAATTTATCAATTTAACAAGATGTCAAATTATGAAAGCTTGGCTGAGAGTTGTCAAAAAGGCAATTCAAATTGTAATGAACATAAATGTTCGAAAACCCAAATCAAAAAATTCGAAATTTGTGTAATATTTACTTTTTTAAATTACTCCTCGTAATATGCAAAATAAACGTCACATGAACTTATCCAACATTTTAATATTTTCTTCTGTAATTTCATGGAACTATCTGCATTCTTCCCGAAAGTTAAGAGATGCTAGATCACACTAATACACATCAACCCAACTTTTAATTGTAAAATGCGAGTTACTTGATTCAATGCGAAACGAATGTCTTTTAACTTTGATGATAGAGAAATTACAAATTGTGTTTATAATAATGAACTACGAAGAACTCTTTTTAAGATATGAAGAACTCTGAATGTGCACCATATATATGCTTGATACTTAAGAAATAAACCACGACTATCAAAAAAGTTATTTTACAAAGTAATTTAACTCCTAATTAAACTTCTGGTTTGAGAGATTCACCATCCTGAAACGGTTTACAAAATAAATCATACCACGCATATTCAAAAATATTCCTCACAGTTGTGATTTAAATCAAAGGGTCAATTGAGTAATTAAAACAAATATTAAAATTATTGAATAAGTACTGATGTAAAAAACTTGTAAAAACAAATGATAATTGTAAAACAAATTTAAAATGCTATGCAATTTTATTATTTTTTAAGTTCTTTTCCTCGTATTAGAAATAATTCTAGAGGCAGTCATAAATGTAGTTGAATCTGCATTTTACTGCTTCCCTATCTGGTCCCCATTACACAATCTATTTTTTTTAAAACAATTTATAAACGATTATGGTAAAACTTATATTGCACATAAAAATTAAAGGGAGGTGACAAAGACAAAAATCGTTATTTTCTATGGTGTTAATGTGAGAAAAACGTTAGGAGACCATGTTTTTAAGCAATACTTTTTAATAAATAAAATGAGTATTGATAAAAACAGTAATCAGTAAAAAATTCATAGATGCAACAATTATTGTTGTATAAAAAGTATTATAAAAATTATAATATTAATAGTCCATGCGAGCAAACCTCAAATTGCTTTTTAAATCCATCATCAAAGTAGAGTTGTTTGTTAATATCAGTGAAAACTTGGGTGGCAATGCTCCATGGAATATAATGAGTTTCATTCTTGAGATATGAAGCTAGTTCCATAGCAATGCTAATTTTCAATTTACCGGATCTGAGAATTAACATATAAAATATCAAAATGTATCAATAATTATCTCAATCTACCTTACTAATGTAAATGCATCTGACAATAATCCAGCTCTGTCAATGTTAGAGAATTGAGAAATGTTCTTTTTTAATTCATTTATCAGACTCCTCCAAGATTCATCGTCATAATTAACTCGATAAAAACCAGTTTGATCAACATTTAATTTAATCCATTTATATTCCTTTGGTAATTCATAGTCTTGACCTTTTGAAAATGATACATAATCTCTTTTCATATTTCTCTGAAATCATACTTGTTTTCATATCTAACCAGATAAGCTTTGTCTGCGTCATTGTATCAGTTATAAAAAGAATTGGTATGGACCAGACATAACTACAAATGCATACTTTGTAAAAGAATAGAGAAAATAAAAGATATAATAACATTGAAAGATTGTCACAAACATTAAAAAAGTAAAATTATCATACACTTCCTTCATAGTTGACACTTTTATAAGCCATTTTATAAACAATCAGCTTTGATAAATTAACAATGAAGATTTAAATTAATGAAAAATGATAAATAGAAAATAATTTTATCAGATAACTATGGTAGCGATGGTTCCCCTAAATGATTTTTGGAGACGAAAAATATTTTACAATAATTGAGAAACAAAACATCTTAAATTATGATCGAGCATTGCACAAATTTGATTCACATCTCTAATTTATTTTCTGAAATTATCTTTGACATATAAATATCCTTTAATCTTAAAAGATATTTAATTTATACTCTCAAAAAATTTCTATCTGATTATAATTCTAATGTTTAAAATAAACTATAAATTTTATTTATGAATTTATCCGACAATTTTCTATGAAATAAGTAAATTTGGCATCAATTTAAATATAATTTAATTTAATTTAAACGCAACGCTTAGGTGAATCCAAATCAAATGTGAGACACGTCTTCAACCAAGTTGAAGAAGGCTCCATATCTGGCAAATTTCGCTTTCGCGTCTACCCTTACCACGCCACTGGTAAGGAGTTGCACTCTCTTACAGAGTGAAACTAGAGGTCATGTGACTGCTTTGATGTCAGGCAATATCGCCTTTGATTATCTCCTCTTTCGAGATGTAAAGTAGGTGTTCTTTCTTTGTAGATGTTCTTTCTTATCTTTAGAAAATATCAAGATATCGTCTAGATATACGACTGCTTCCTTCCAGTTCAATTGCTCAAGAATTTTTAGCATTAGTTCTTGAAAGGTGGCCAGAGCGGCTGCTATTCCAAAAGGCATTCTTTTAAAACAATATTGACCATTCTTTGTCGAGAATGCCGTTTTAATCTTTGATTCTTCATCAAGTTCAACTTGATAGTATGCGTTTCCCAAGTCAATTGTAGTGAAATACTTTGCACCATTCCATGTATTCAACATGTCATCCACATTTGGCATAGGGAATGCTGATATGAGAGTAACTTTATTTAATTGTCGAAAATCCATACACACTCGTATTTCTTGTTTCTCTTTCTTCTAGACGCATACCAATGGAAAGTTCCACGGTGAACTACATTTTTCGATTATATAATTTTCTTCAAAATTTTTAATAACTTCGTCTAATTTTTCATCAAAATGCCTTGGTTGTCTATACGGCTTTACTAACATTGGTTCACCATTAGTTTCTATTTTGTGTTTCGTCAATGATATTTTCCCAAAATCCAATTTATCTTCCATGAATATCGACTTAAACTCTTTTATCATGTTCATCAACTGATCATCGACCTTACCTCCGTATAGGTCCGTTATCCTTTTCAATCTGTCTTCATCTGATGGGCTATCCCTTATCATAAATACATCACTATTTTGTATTAATTTCTTAATCAGCTTTATCCCAAAATTATCCAAAAAGTTCACGCCTGCTATCATTTCTGGGTTCATTCCTTTGACAACATAGAACTTTATATTCTTTTGGTTCCCTTCAATTTTAATCTTCAAGAGTACTGTTCCATAATTTATTAATTCCGAAGCATTTGCGCATGCTAAGCGTCTTCGCGATTCTCTAATCCTAATATTTGGTATGTTTTTAATTAAACTTGCTTCAATCACATTTACTCTAGCACCGGTGTCTAAAAATAGTGTATTTCTCTATCTTTAATGTAAAAATCTATACTTGGTCTACCATCTAGTTTGTCATATTTAATGTTAAACGTTGTTATTTTTAAAATTTCTTCATTCTTCGTTTTGCTTCTTTTTTCTTCCATTTTACTACTAAAACAGTTTCCTTCACATTTTTCTTTCCAACAATCTCATTTACAAACTTCGAGGAGGTTATATCCAGTCATACAATTACAAATACAATCAATTACAAATACACATTCACATACACAATCACAGACATCATTATACTTATTTTTATCACTTAATGAAGCACATTGATCACCTCTCCTTGCGATGATGCCTCATCGTTTCCCTGATCATTTTCACACCTTTATCTGGGAAGACCCTTTTAGTTAACTTTCCTTGACTTGATCTAGTCTTTTCGTATTTGCTGTCGTCATTGCATTCATCAATTTCCGCAACTGGGTATTGACGATTTTGAGGTATATTATGGTATCCTGCATTATTTTTTTCTTCCAATCGCTGTTTCTACTGTACTGTTCTCTTTCCTTAAATCTATTCTTGTTGATATAACATTGAGTTCTATAATGGCCATTTCTGTTGCAATGAGTACACTTCACATTTGGGCAATCTCTTCTTATGTGGCCTTCTTCTTGACATGCATAACATTTTACAGTTCTGTAATAATTGTTTTTCGGTTTGAATCCATTATTTCCTTGGTTCCTATTGTTGTGTTCGTAATATCTATGCGGGGTTCTTTCGTTGAGTACAGCTTCGCATCTAGATACGGTGTTCCAATTATCTTGTTTATTTACCGTCGTATATGCTGCCACTGTTTCCTCACTTTCCATTTTACGTTGTTCGTACATATTGGTAACTACACTTTTTATATCTTTGGTTTCAGTTGTTCCTCTCAGTTTTAATTCTATTTTGATTTCATAACTTTCAACCATATTTAAACAGGAAAAGTTGAGTAGTTCTTTTTTACACAATTTTTCTTTTGTTAGTATATTCACAAGTTCCTCTGCTTTTTTGTATGTTTCTTCTGGGTTGGAGGATCCCCACCGTAAGTTTAACAACTCTTTCATTGTATCTAGAATGGATTTTTCTTTAGTAAATGCAGTTTTCAATTTTTCCTTATAATTTTTACCGTCCATCTTTGAATATTTTTTATTGCCGACGGTGTAATAAACACAGTCATCATCACTATTTTCCTCTCTTCTGCTATACCCATAAGTAGCGCTCGAAATTATCAATGAAATCTTCCAAATCCGATTCTGATCCATTGAATTTTTCACATCCCATAATGTTCGTTGTCACATGAGCCGTGGTCGTCATATTAACAACATCACAATTTGAATGTAAAAATTTATTGACAACACAAACAGATTCTTCACAATAATTTTCAGTGAGCATCTTTCTTTGATTGATATAGTTTTTGTTTATGTATTAAAATCTAAAAAAACAATGAATGGGAAAGTTTTTAATATTAATTTCTTACATTTTATTGGATAAAAAGGCATTATGTAATTGATTCCGAGGCGTATGTAATTTAGTCTATAGTCCAGATTTTAATCTGTGTGACAGATTCTTGTTTTCAAAAATGAAGAAGTTTTAAAATCATGTTTTCACATGAAGAAATTGAAGAAGCTTGTAAATTCTTTTTTAATTCTTAATCAACAGAAACATTAAAAAATTAGCTAGATAAACTTTTTAACTATTGTCAGTTTGTTATTGACAACAATGGTGAATATTATATAATTGTTGCTTAAGAAATTTTTAAAATATTTTTTTTAAATAAATTTCTAAATTTGCTGCATCTAATTTTTTTTGTTGGTTAATTTTCGATTCATTTTTTCCTTATTTTTTTGATCATTTTTTTAAAATTTCAATTCAATCGAGATCACGAAGTCAGAATTCAACTCAATAATCTTTATTTTCACAAATTTTTGTTTATCAGTAAATAATAAATAATTAAATTGGTCAATTAAAACAAATTTGACCTTGAACCCAATTTTCACAATTTTAATAATAATTTTTTAAATGTTTTTTATCAACTTAGTTTTTTAATTAATTGGTTCATTTTGAATCTTCCAGTTAATAATATTATTTTTTTGGTAAGTTTCAAATTTTATGCTTTGAAATTTTAACACAGTATTTATGACAGTCTGAATAATATTCAGTTCAAATTTGGTTAAATTTGGTAAAATATTAGTCTGTTTTTAAAGGACACCTGAGGACTTTTGGGACAGCCTAAGTATTTTAAATCACCCACGAAAATTTCGAATAAATAATAAATTATCTTTTTAAATATTATTGAATTTCACTTATTTCTGGTTACTCTAATTCAATAGCAAATAACAATTTTGATTTATGTTTAACCATTACTTTAGCAAGAACTGAAAATAGATATAAACTATCCAATTCTTCCCCAATTTGTATTTACCAATAACTACTTATGAAATTTCTCTATCAAGCTTTGGTATTTATACTAAGAAAGTTTACTCTCACCCAAAAATAAAAATCACCTCTGTGAGCTCTATTTAATTTCCATTATTCTAATGATGAAAGAGAATTTGTTTTATTTTAAAAAGCTTTTAAATGAGAGTTTTTTATTTAAAATCATTTTTTCTATTTTGCACATAATGATACTAATATACTAATAATAATAATTAGGGCACGGATTTTATTGACATTTCATTTTTTGAGACGTCTTCCAAGTGTATTGGTTGTATATGAACACGTTTTAAAACATTTTAATACGATTAGGGTAATTTTTATTTGTCATTATTTTACCTTTATAGGTAATTTTTATGCTTTTTTAATTTTAAGGTCTTTTTTTTCAGTTTGTAGGTCATTTTTTAATTTATTTTTTTCACTTTCGAGGTAATATTTTATTTTTTGTTAGGTTATTTTTACATATTTCTATATTTATTGAATTAAAAAATTTTTAAATCTAATATTATAAATTGTTTAAATAATATAAAATTTGTCAATATTTAGAAATTCCTTGTAAATTATTTAAATTATTTCTTATGCCAAAAAAAAGCCAACAACATCACAACATTTGCGAAATTTACCAAATGAATTTGGAACTGATGAAAGAATTTTGTTTTGCAAAATTTTTGATACGAAGGTAGAGGCTGAAAAGCGATTTACAGTGGAGCAACATGTTCCAAGAAAGAAAAATATTATTGGTTTACAACGAATGAATGCTAAAAAGCCAACTCTAATGAATTCTTTCACTTCGACAAGTTACAGTCCTTGTAAATTTTCTATGGATTTGTGTGAAGCCTTGTTGTCCTCAAATATTCCATTAGGCAAACTACATTATAAGTTTCGAAAGTTTTTGGAGGATTATACCGATAAATGTATTCCTGACGAATCTACACTGCGAAAGACATATGTTAAAGTTTGCTATGAAAAAACTATTCCTAGATTTAGTAGGCGATAAAAAATATGGGTTTCAATCAATAAAACTATTGATTCAAACGGCCGTTATGTAGGAAATGTAGTAATCGGAACTTTAGAATATGGAAGGAAAGGTAATATGTTTCTTTTAACAACAGAAATATTGGAAAAGGTAAACCACTCGACTGCCTGTAAGTTATTTGACGAATCTGTGCTTCTTTTATGGCCAAATGGCATACCACAGGATAATATTATGCTTTTCTTAACTGACACTGCTCCGTATATGGTAAAGACTGCAACTGGATTAAAGTATTGTTATACCAAAATGATTCACGTTACTTGCATTGCTCATGGTTTACATAGAACTGCGGAAGAAATCCGAAAATATTATCCAAAAGTCATTCTTGATTAATATGTTTTTGTATCTCTATTCAAATCTTAAAATTAATTAATGGGACAAGATTAATATTAACTTTTAATTTCTCAAAATGTTATTGAATAAAAAAGCATTAAGTAATTTTTAAAATAAACATTAGTTTTTTTTAAAATGTATTAAATTCAATAAGTTAAAATTGTTTACTAAAAATATTATTAAAATTTATAATTATTGAAAATTTTAATTAATTAGTGTTTAAAAATTAGTCTCATTAAATTAATTTCATTAGATTTAAATAATTAATCAATAACATATTAATTCCATCTGAGTAGGAGAGTCACCATTCTAAACAGCATACAAAAAAAACTGACAACAATCCGAATTTTCCCTCACACAAGGAGAATTAAAAGTTTAAAAAAAACATGCAAATTGTACATTATAAAGTTTTCAGTATGGTCTTATTAATGTAACATCATTATTACTCTTAGACAATGTCACACTGACCGGACTCCACTGTAAAATTTAAACATAAAAATCCATAAGTAAATCTTTTTTACAAAATATATAATACTAGTAGGTAAACTTGAAAAATATCTGTTCTGGTTTCAAATTAATTAAAAATTCTTATTAGAAAAATTAAAGCAAAATTACTACATTCTTTTTTGTTTCAGATTGAAATAAACATTAATTAAAATTTTAATTTTAAAAAATGTAAATGTTGGCGAATTCCATTCATTATTTCCGTATACCAATAGTTATGTATTTTTCATTTTTAAAAGTGCTTTTTTATTGCAAGCACTTTAGTCGGTCATGTATTAGTAATTTAAAATATAGTATCATGTAGGCGCCATGTAAAGTTCTTTTACCGTTTTTAAAAAAAAATTATACTGAAAACCAAATTTATTTTTGCTTGAAAAGAATGTATAAAAACTGTGTAACTTATGTAATATCTTTAAGAGTAATTTTTGTAATGGGAGCTTAAAACCGCCTTCAGATATTTAGTAATTTACAAACCAGCAACTTCCTCAGACAACACCGAAGTTTTTCGAGAAAATAAATTTGCTGAAAAAAATAAATAATCAATATCGTACCGATAATATAAAAAATATATTCTCTTTATTTTAATATTTATCACGTCTAATGAAATAATTTTATTAATAATATTATCGAAATTATTATACTGTCAAGTAATTATTTATAATAATCTTTTTTTATCTCTTTCAAAAAATAACAAGTACATTTTGAAATTAAACTACCAATATCATGTACATATTAGGGTTAAAGGTGTAAGTATATTTAAACAAGCATTTATATATAAGTAACAAAACATAAACATTTATAAATATTTAATCATCATTAACGCAATTGTTAGCATGAAAAAAATTTAACGGAAACGGCCAAGGCGGAGCTAATTACAATCAATCACTGATAATAGGAAGTGTCAACATAAAACATCCATTAACAATGAAAATACTATACTGTCGAACATTAGAATTTCGTGAAACGTTAATTCCTTATATAATTTGTACATTTACATTATTTGTTTATTTTAATATATATCATTTTATTTAAGAATCTAAGTTCCGTAAAAGAAATGATGAGATATGATGTTTATTTTAAAAGGGCTTGAAAGTAAAAATTTGGAATAAAACTGGTGAGAACTTCAGTTAATAAATTACTTATATCTAAAACTAGAAATCAATGGAACAGATGAAATGTTTTTTGTTGGGTTTTTTTCACAGAATGTTGTAAAACATGAACATAGCTTCTTAACTAATGATATTTTAAATCAACTATGACAATTTCGAATAAATAATAAATTATCTTTTTAAATATTATTAAATTTCACTTATTTCTGGTTACTCTAATTCAATAACAAATAACAATTTTGATTCATGTTTAACCAATACTTTAGCAAGAACTGAAAATAGATATAAACTATCCAATTCTTCCTCATTTTGTATTTATCAATAACTATTTATGAAATTTCTCTATCAAGCTTTGGTATTTATACTAAGAATGTTTAGTCTCACCCAAAAATAAAAATCACCTCTCTGAACTCCATTTAATTTCCATTCATCTAATTGTTAACCGTATTTATCCCATTTTCGTTATTAGAAATTTCACAATTCACAAATAATTATTACAAAACTTTATTGATGAAAATAATACACACTTATAAAAACTAATTTCTCGTTAATAAAAATCATTTGGCCAAATTTCATTTATTAAATTTTTCTTTCATTTATAAAATTAAACTTTTTATATCATTGAAATAGTTCAGTTGAATTATAAAAATAAATTGGGATTTTCAAAAAATCATTTCATGAAAGAAAACACGTTTTAATAGAACAGAAATAATCGTACATCGAGTTAGAAAAATCGAAATTTGTCGGTTAATTACAATTCCATACAAACTATAAAACGTTTTTTTCAATTAATGGAATCGATTTAATTAAATTTAATTATTTAAATCGATTCAATAGTCGTTATCGTTTGTTTTTGACGTAAAGATTTTTTTTATCATTTTCAGATGGTTTCTAGGAGCTTTGATTTCTTTTATGTTTTTTTTTCATCGAATAATTCCACCACTCGATTTGATTTTTCTCTTCATGTTTATTTCGATACAATTTTATTAGCTCAAGAGTTTCATTGATTTGGTATTATTTATAAATTTAACGCTAAGAATGCCTTTTCGGGTTTTATAATCATTATTTTGTTGGGAATTGTATATTCTAAATAATACGTAAATTTATTTACTAAAATTATATTTTAAATTATATATAAAAAAATATAAAATTTTATTTTATTTAAAAAATAAAAAAATAAATAATTAAAATCTACTATATAAAGAACAATGATTCGATACCGAATCACTTTATTTAATTTTAATTTTTAAAGGTAAAATTTATTATTATTATTTTTATTTAATTTTAATTTTTAAAGGAAACAATAAAATCGTTGAGGTTAGAATAATTTTAATTTTTTTTAAATTATTTTATTTTAATTTTTAAATAATATAGATATATTAAATATATTATAAAATCTATTAGACTTGATTGTATAAAAATAGTAATCAAGTCACCCTAAATAATAAGTTAGGTTACATTAAAATTGGTAACCTAACGCAAATTAAAATCTTATAAAAAATAAGAGTGGTGTTTATTTTTATTGTTGTTGTAATAATTTACTTCGAATAAATATTATTAAAAAAGAATTTTGTGTTATTATTTGATTTATTTTATATAGCAATAAGGGTGAACACCAACAATTTGACTGTCTTCCAATTATGAGGTAATTTTTCATCATCAATTCATGGAATTTGTTGTTGGTTTCATCGCCCCCCTTTGCAATTAAACAATTAATAATGTCATATAATTAACAATATTGTACATATAGTAGCCGACTAGGTAGTAGCTACAAAATATCGGTAGATTTAGAAAGAAAAACGGAGAAATGTAACCTTTATTGTATTAAACAACACAAAATCACACATAATTTGAGGTATAGAATTACAGTGGGATTTAATTAAGTAAGAATAAAAATAAGTAATATAATAAAAATAATAAAACAGATAATATAAATGGAATAAAACATATGTTTAATCCGTTACCAGAAAAAATAATAATCTCGTGAATTGATTGCATGTTTTAATTTTTGATGTTAGCTCTGGAAAATGTATTATTTAAGATTCATGTCATGCGCACATTTAAATTTAAATTTAAGACCAATCTTTTTGAAGACATTTCTTAACTTAAGTCGATTCTGAGAGGTGACAATAAAAAATTTTCAGATCTCTTTAAACTGTGAAGTTCCCTTATATTATAGGATCACATGGTTCATAATATAAACATGGGACATGTTTCAATGTTTAATTAAATAATCATATGCAATAATTTTTTACAATTAATTAAAAATAAAATATCAAAAAATGATAATATAATAAATAATTTATTATTGTTTATTATATTACCATTTTATAATATGTTATTTTAATTAATTTGTATGAATTATAATTACTAATGATGACGGAAAAAGTATTGAAATATATTCTATGATCATATTAAAAATGCTTTAAAATATATATTTCTTTCATAACTTTTTGTAAATTTAGAATAAATGTCCTCATTTGTATTATAGCTGTAGTTTTCAACATACACATTATCTAAAAAGTATAGTAAAAAGTAAAGTAAAACGTCACCAAAATATTTTCATAAAGAAGTATTCACTTTTTTGTTAATTTATATAAATATTTTGTATGTTTCTTGAATGAATAAGAATTGGTTACAAACAATTAGTTAGCATTTTTCCATCATTAACAACCAAAGTAGGAGATCCAAATCACATCAAAGATTTCTTACGATTATTTATTAGATAGTAGTTTCATGATCATTGTAAAACATTAATCCGTTCAATAATTTGAACAAATAAATAAACTTTTCTGTATAATAAAAATAAAATTCAATTTATAGAAAAAAATCAAACACAATTTTAAATTATTGAAACTTTCAAATAAAATTCTTTTTTTTCAATGAAATATTAAGCACACAATAGAAAACAGTAAATTAAAATATTAAATTGTACACTATATTCTAACTATTTACTTGAATGGTGCAGAATAATTGGCTTTCCATAATTTTGTAGCATTGGGAAGAAGCAAAAATCTTTCTTGTGTAAGTCGAAATGATTTTGGACCTGTTCGTGTGAAAGTGACAAGAGGAAAATTCATTTGATTCAGCCAGGTTGACATAACTTTTTGTAACTTTGTCACCGGGTTGGAATCATTTTTGGAGTCTTTATTAACTTGTGAATGAGCCTGAACATTCAAACATAAACGCTTTCCTAATTTGCATTTTTAAAAATTAAAATATTTCATAAAAGTACCTTTATAAATTTAATATTGTACATCTCAGTATGAATAGAATATATAGAATATGTATAAATATATAGAATAGAATATATATAAAATGTTATTTTTACAAAAAACAATATCAGATAAATTAAAATTTTAAAATGTTCTCGTTATATTACGATAGATTTTTCGAGATTTCAAAGATGGGTTTGTCAAAACATATTTGAATAGCGTGATGTTATTTTTATAAACATTTTAATTTTAAATTTTGATTAAAAATAACGCTTCTTAATTCAAAATCATTCCGTCTACCCAATTGATTATGGAAAAACACTTAATTGATTTCGTTCGCCGTCACAACTTTAAAGTGATCAAATACTCGAAAAATTAAAACAATTTTTATACTCATTTTATTGTCATGAAAAAATTAAATATCGAAACAATCTAATCAAATATCACAATTGAATCAATTAAAGAAACCGATGCTTTTTTATCAAAAATGTTTACAAACATATTCAAGATTATTTCTGTCAACTCCTTTTCCAGCAAAAACAAATGTGATAATGTGAAAAATCAGTCTAAATGTACAGTTTCTTGGTCAATCAGTTTCTTTACAATTTAGGTTGCTTTATTACTAAGTGCAGTTTTAGTTTTTATTGGAGAACTTTCAGTTTATTCCAAAATAAATAAATTAAAAAAATGATTAAATAAATATAAGAAGTCGTTGCTATTTTATACTGTACCTGTCGAAACCATTCCAGCAATCATTTGTCCACCTCTTCATTTGTTGCAGGTCTCAATTTCTTAGCCTTCAAATTCATTGCTGTATTGCACCGCTCATTAATCTTCTCTTTATCCTGTATAAAAGTGGACAATGTCGAGGGAGGAATTTCAAATGATGATGTAATGTCTCTCATCTTCATATGCTTATGAGAGTCAATATAGTCAATAATTTCCTTTTTCTTGGCCCAGTCCAAAATGTGCAATTTACGCTTTTCAGTCATCTGCAATGTAAAGTATTGATGATAGAATAAAAAAAATTAATTTGATTATAAAATATTGAAAAATTTATTTTTCATTAAACAAATTTAAAAAATTGAAAAAAATTGGCAGATTATTAAAATCAAAATTCGAAAGCCAATTGAAAATATTTATTAATTTCGACGGTTTAACCGTCATCGTCAGAACAACTGATTTTTCAAACGAAATTTACTTATATAGTGCAGTTAATGATTATGCAATCAATACATAATCAGTACATCATTTAAAAACTCTCAACAAAGTTGTAGAGAGTGTAGTTTGAACGTTAATTTTAGGATCCAAAGATCTTATATATAACGCTTCACATGTCACTCTCTCCCAATAATTTTTAAATTGAGTGCACAGAATTTTAAGGTGTTGTGAAGTTATATCTCCTTTACAATGTCTTCTATGTCCTACAATGTTACTTCCACCTTCATTGCGACTGTGTTCCTGGATTCTCTTACAGAGATGACGTGAAGTCTCTCCAATGTATGGGGCATTACACCCATTACATGTATATTTGTAAATGAGATCCGAACACAATCCAAATGGCGTTGGAGATTTATTGCCAAACATGCTTTCTATTTTCTGGGTCCGGGATATTACTTTTAAACTTATTGCATTATCTAAGGCTATCAAAATAGAATTTTTAAATATTTTAAACCACTTTGAATATGGCACAGTTAACACATAACCAATTCCCAAACTTTTATCATTGGTGTTGCAAGATTGTTCTTGATCTTGAACATCTAAAATTTTAGTATTACTTTTTTGTCAATTAATTTATCAATAGTTTCCTTTGTTAATTTCTCCACTATCGATTTTGAATATCCGTTATCATATAATAATTTGTTTAATTTATTAAGGCTGTCATTACATCCTTTATATAAAACGGTATTTTTAACATTACATTTAAAAACACCAAACAATTTCGGCAAATTAGACAACTTTTTATTCTGTGCACTAATTTTAAAATTAAAATTCTGTGCACTCAATTTAAAAATTATTGGGAGAGAGTGACATGTGAAGCGTTATATATAAGATCTTTGGATCCTAAAATTAACGTTAAAACTGCACTCTCTACAACTTTATTGAGAATTTTTAAATGATGTATTGATTATGTATTGATTGTATAATCATTACGTAAAAGTAAATTTCGTTTGAAAAATCATTTGTTCTTACGATGACGGTTAAACCGTCGAAATTAATAAATATTTTCAATTGGCTTTCGAATTTTGATTAAATTTAAAAAAGTACATAAAAAATGTCCAAGCATATTAAAACAACAAACCATTAATTTTATTTTAAAATATCATCTAATTTTAAAATAAATAATTTTTATACATTAATTTTTTAAGACACTGCATAATTTTGATATTTGAACTATCTAAATTATTGCTCACGATTTTGATATGGAGGATTTTTATTTGTTGACGATCTAAAATTTTTCAGGATATTATGAAAAGCAAAATACAAATTTTATTTTTGAAAGAATTTAAATTAAAGTGTTAAAATTTAAATGATCTAAAGTCCATGTGGTGCTCCTGTTAATCGCTCAAAGAAATTCACAATAAAAAGACAATGGACAAAAAAACTATAAATAAAAGAATATTAATAAATTTAAAAACAAAAATGGTATAAAAACTTTAATAACAAAAATTATATAATGAAAAAATTGTTTAAATTTGTGAGTAAGACATTAAACAAATAAACATAAAATTTGAAATCAGCAAATGTACATCATACCGACTTCTATTTTTATCACTTCTTTTCTCCCGTAATAAGGAACAAAAGAAATACAAAGAATGGGTCAACCATACGATGTTATCTCCTACTACATCTAACCGCTCAGACCACACTCACCGATGTCTCACATGAGGTAGGACCGCTGGAGTGAATCACACAAACATAACGGGTAGACTGTTGAATTACGAGCCGATAGTCAGACCGCTCGAACCATCACATAAGGCGTAGTCGACTGGTATGCGGATGATAATGACGGACGTAGAGCCCACATGAACAAGGCAGAAATCCGGATCCGAGTAAGCGCTGTTGGCCGACCTATGGAGCAAAGCGGCCCTTGGACGCTCACGGCAAATCTGAACGGCACCCTCGGTCAACGGGTTTCTATTTGATCAAGTGGTCCAAGGCGCGGCAGCGAGGACCACAGTTCTCTTTAATACTTTTCATATGTTTATCTTTAAATTACATTTGAAATTTCACAGATATTTGAAATATGAGGAGAATTTGTTTCAATTTTTAATGTTAAAAATCAAATGAAGAATCGATTCAAGTACATAAAGACTGTTCTCCCTTGTTCTATAAAGACTCTTCTATTTGTTTTCAATATTGCTTTCTTAGTAAAAAGATCTAATTCAGTCGATCTGATTTCATCAGATGATATTTTAGTTGAGGTAATTGAGAATTCTTGTTTTCAGCGTCAGTTACACACACACACACACACACACATATATATATATATATATATATATATATATATATATATATATATATATATAT
>MQRK01212986.1:21914-43407 GCA_001938485.1 Girardia tigrina | reverse complement strand
ATATATATATATATATATATATATATATATGCAAAAGTATAAAAGTAAAAATAAAATAATTAAAATGATATATTTACGGAAGAAAATTTTTACAGTAACTATATATATTGGAAAGATGCATTTATATAAATAATTATATGTTAAAATAATTAGACGCATACTTCTGAAAACGCTGTCCACAAATTGTCACTGACAGCAGTTTGGTACCTGTATCTTTGTAAATATATTTTTAAGCCAACTTTCAAAGTTTCTAAACTGAGAACACCCTCTAGCATACGAACTAAAGATGCTCCCTGATCAAAAATTAATGATAAAACAATGTTGTGAAAATAAACCTTTCCATAACTTATCTGGTCAAAAATTGACTCTATTTCTTGAGGATCTTTTACAGGAACCTGTATAGGATGACTATTCACTAATGAATCAAAATTGAGAGCATCAACAAATTGTTCAAGATAAAAATAATCTATCTGTAATAAAAAAATCTTTAATGAGAATCACAAATTTTTACTATTTGTAAAGATTGTATAATTAAACATTTATTAAACCATTAATTTTTGAATATTTAATTTTTGTGATTTATATTCTATTGTAGTGATGCCTAACCTACGGCCTGTGGGCCACATCCAGCCAAATTGACATGGTAATCTGACCTAGTTACTACTTCATTCTTATAGAAATGATGTTTCAAATAATTGATAGCTCTGTAGACAAAATAAAGTTATGAAAGGGCTCGCAAATGTTATTGTTCCGGGCAGGTTTTCATCTCTTATTTTTTAATTAATGACAGATTATGCTAGCTTATCGTTGGTTTCCAGAATAAATTGGATTCCCCATTGGGTAAATAGTCTAGATCACATCCTAGAAATTGACAACTACATTCACCATATATTTTTTAAGTCTTCACAAAATCCATGTCATGAAATTAATTAGCAGTTTCAAATTTAATTTAATTTACATTTTATATTTTTTTCATTTAAATTTACAAAATCATAAATTAGTTTTAAGAAATTTCAAAACATTATTATTACATAAGTAAAGTAAATTTCTTCAATACATCAAATTTTGATCAAACATTTTCAAAAGAATGTAAAAAAATTAATGATTTAATTTTTAAAATGATTACAGAAAATCAATGGTAAATAGTATTTGTTTTAATAATTATAATTGGCACAATTAAAACAATAACTGATTTTTACTATTGTCATTTGAAACGTCTCAGTGTCACAGTGTATTACTTTGTTTCTGACTTGTAGACAGTGCAAGGATAAATAATGTATATTAATATTTATATGCTTAATATTATCATTTACATATAGTATAATTATGGACTCCAAATAATCATATAAAAAATTCTCTTGAAAATGGATTTGTTTAAATATTCGAAAGGCGCAAATTTTGAATTAGGAAATAAATCTTGTTGGAATTACTTCGTTATCATTTATCATGGAAACTCCTTACAGACAGCATAACAATTAAAGCAGATTTTCATCAACTTTTTTTAAATTCCAGTTTTTGTTAGTTTATCGTTGGTTTTCAGGGTAGATTTGGTCGATTATAATTGTAAGTAGCATTTATGCCACTTTCATTATTATCACATTCTAAAGTCATAATTTAACACCACAAAAAATTATTAATATTCACAATTCATATACTTAAACAAATTTGTTGTTACTTCAATTATTTCGCCCAAAATTAGTACATTAAATTTTTGCGATTAAATTTTGAAAATATACAAAAATTTAAATCTGAAATAATCTTACATTTTTTTACAAAAATTTTACAATATTTTGATCTTAAATAATCTTATATTTTTTTACAAAAAATTTTACAGTATTTTGATCTTAATTAATCTAATATTTTTTTACAAAAAAATTACAAATTTTTAATGTAACCAAATTTTACATTCTTACGAAACTTAATCATAAAACTAATTAATTTAAATTTACAATAACCATTTTATTAAAAAAATTATTTCTGAAAATATTAATCCGTTAATTAAAATTTATTTAGCTTATTCTATAACTTTTATTGAAATATGTTAATTGTTATTACTGTAAACATATTTTAAATAAGTATTTATTATCATATTTTTACTCTACATTGTAATTGTTAATTTATTTCTTTTAAATTTTCAAATTAAAAAAATAATAAACTATTTTGGCGAAACTAACCCATAATAATAATAGTGACTATATTAAGAACATTTAAACAAGTCTCGTTTGGATATGTTTATTACAATCACATTTAGAGTCATTATGACTCTCAGAAAGTCTTTCATCGTTTGTCATCCTTCTAATTGGTTTTCTTATTTCTGTTTTTAATCATGATTATTCGAACAATTTTTCTAAATTATTTTTTAAAATATTTATCCTCTAAAAATATTAATTAAAAAAATAATAATTTTTACCATTTTTCAATAATTCTTAAAATAATAAAAATGTCATCAAATTATTAAAAATGCATTCAATTTAAATTTTACTAAAAAATATTAAACTTAATTTTAATTGTGTTCGAATAGTCAATCACTTTAAATTTAATAAAAAAATACCAATTTCTATCTGGGTAGGATAATCACCATTCTAAATTCAACATACTTAAATCAAAATACCGCATCCATACATTTACACATTCATACAAATTAAAATATTCCTCACATCCCCATCAGTTTAAATGGCTTTAGCCATTCTACATTTCTGATCAGGATCCTGCCGTCCTCTAGTTGTATCTCATAACTTCTTTCGTGTCTTTGCTTTATAATTTTGACTGGTCCCATATAACAGTCATCATCTTTTGATGGGTTAATTTTCTTTATCAAGACTTTTTCTCCGACCTGAAATATTTGCTTTGTTTCAGTTATATTTTTATTTTCTTTTTCTCCACTTTTTCCTTCTGTTGTAGTTTTCCACCAATGCCTTAGTTTTCTTCCGAAGATTATCTCGACTGGAGATATTCCTGTTGTTGCGTGAATTGTACCGTTTAACATAAATTCTATTTCTACCAACATTTCTACCCAATCTCTATGCATTTCATCCTTTAATCGTATATTTATGGCGTCTCTTATTGTTCTGAATTGTCTTTCTATGATCCCGTTAGTATTGTGGTGATAAGGGCTTGAATGGACTATCTCCGTCTTAAATTTCTTCGTCGTTTCTGATTCGAAAACAGAGTGCTGATTCGAAAGTTTTCCCTCTATCAACCGAATTTCCAAATCCATTTCTCTAATAGTACCTTTCGAGTAGTCTTCTCTTCTTGGTGTGCCACTGCGGTCAAGCTGATGTACCCACTAAATTGATCGATTATTGCTAAAATGTATTGGTATCCATTCATAGTCCTTCTGAATGGTCCATGTAATTTTTTTGAAATGGGTCGTCGGCAGATTGTTTAATGTGTTTTTCTTTCGTCTTTGCCGTCAGCGTCTTCCATTTCTGGTAGTTTACGCAACTTTATACGATTTTCTTTATCTGTTGTCTTATTTCATACATATCGAAATCATCTTTTATGTAATTGTATACTTTCTTACTTCCTGCATGGCATAACATTTTATGTATATCTTCTATAAAGTCTGTTCTCTTCTTCATAGGGATCCAATATTTATTATCTCTTGTAGTCACGATATTGTTTTTCAGTAGCCATTCTTTTGTCTTTCCCATTTTAATATTTTCTTTAATATGTTCTATTTCTTCATCATTCGTCTGCCAAATGAACTCTTCTAAATCTTCTGTTAATGCTAGGATTCTAGTTTTAACTTTTCCTTTTTTAGTGTCATCGTGCATTGTCTGACATTGTACACATAGTTCACATGTATTTTTCGACATTGCATCTGCATTGGTGTGTTTTTCGCCCTTACGGTATTCCATCCTCATGTCTAGTCCACTAAGGAAGTTTATCCAAGTTTCGAATTGTGAGTTATTGGGTTCTTTGTTGTCATCATAAATGTGATGGAATTATGGTCCGTTCTAAGTAGAAACTTCTTTCCGTATAAGAAATGTTTGAAGTGTTGGGTAAAGTAATAGATTGCCAATAATTCATTTCTTGTAATACAGTATCCCAGTTCGTGTTTGTTCATCTTGTGGGTTCATATGCAATTACACTTTCCCTTCCGTATGCATCCTTCTGTGCCAGTACTGCCCCGATTGTATCAAAACTGGGGTGTGTATCCAGTATAAACTCCTTTTCGAAATCTGAATATGCTAGGATCGGTGTTTTTGTCATTTTATCTTTTAATGTCTGAAATGCTTCGTCATATTCCTTTGTCCATGTCAATTTTTTATCTTTATTTTTTCCATATAGCCCTTCCAGTATTTTTGAATATTTTACATAATCCTTCGAAAAATAGTTCGTTAGCCTCAAGAAACTTCTTAAATGTTTAATGCATGAAGGATTTTGAAATTTGTCGATTGCTTCAATTTTCGTTTTATCCGTCTCTATACCATCTTTGCTCACGACATATCCTAAAAATTTTGTCTTTTCTACCATGAATTGACAGTTTTCAGGGTTTATCCGAAGGCCCGATTCTTTAATATGTGGTCTTAAAACCGATCTTTTGAAATATGTGGTCGACTCGTCTGAAATGTTCTTCTTTATCTTTTGCGAAGATTAGAATATCGTCCAGGTATACAACTGCTTCTTTCCAGTTTAATTCTCCTAATACTCTTGTCATTAGTTCTTGAAATGTCGCTAGGGCAGCTGCAATTCCGAATGGCATTTTTTAAAAACAATATTGGCCGTTATTTATCGAAAATGCAGTTTTTAATTTTGAATCGTTCTCCAATTCAACTTGATGATATGCACTCCCCAAGTCGATCGTACTGAAGTATTTCGCTACATTTAATGTATTTAGCATTTCTTCTACATTTGGCATTGGAAATGCTGGTCTGATTGTGACTTTATTTAATTGTCGAAAATCAACACATACTCTGATATCCTGTTTGTCTTTTTTCCATACGTATACTAGCGGAAAATTCCACGGCAAACTGCATTTTTCAATGATATCATTTTCCTCGTAATTCTTGATAATATCATATAGTTTTCCTCAAAGTATTGTGGCTGTCGGTACGGTTTTACCAATATTGGTTTTCCTTGCGTTTCAATTTTATGCTTAGTTAGTGTGGTCTTCCCTATATCCCATTTGTCCGCCATAAATATCGTTTTATATTCTATTAGTAATTTCATTAATGGTTCATCTATCTTATCTGCGTATATTTCCCTTATTCTTTTAAGTCTGTCTCCGTCTGTTAAAGTATCACGTATTATCAGCACTCCTTCGTTGTATCCTGTTTCTTTCTTTAGTTTTATGTTGAATTTATTTAGGAAATCTATTCCTGCAATCATTTCGGGTTCCAAATCTTCTACCACAAAAAAATCCACTGTTTTCTGTATTCTTTCAATCTTAATCTTTAGTTCTACTATTCCGTAATTTACTAGTTCCGAATCGTTAGCACAGTGTATACGTCTTTTTGTCTCCTTTATTTTGATATTTTTCATATTTTTGAGTACGTCTACTTGAATTACATTGACTCGTGCTCCCGTATCCAGTACATATCGTACTTTTTTATTCTTTATTTGAAATCCTATACTAGGTCTCCTTTTCAGTTCTTCATATTCTATTTTAAACTTTGATATTTTCATTATCTCTGTGCTTCTTTCTTCATCTTTTTCTGTGATCAAACTGTCACATTTCTCATTGTGTATTTCGTTTTCCCTATCTAATATACACAATTCTTGAGGAATATTTTCAACAGCATCCCATACACAACATACGTTATCATACAAACAATCATTCATACAATCAAACATACACATACATTCGTTTCTTAGTGAAGTGCACTGATCACTTCTACCTGTGACCGTGCCTCCTCGTTTCCCTGTTCGTCTCTGAAATTTTTCTTGTTTTTAATATTTTCTCTTCTTGTTAGACTTCCTCTTTTATTCGATCTTTCCGACATTCTTTCCCACTCGTCATCGAAGTCTTCTAATTCTGCTACTTGGTCTCCTCTATTCGTATATCCCATCCGACCTCTGTACTGTGTGTTTGTGTAATCTTTTCGTTCATTTTTTTGTATCTTCTCTTCCAGATTGTTCGCGTTCTCTAAATCTGTTTGGATTTTCATAACATTGTGTTCTTACATGTCATTTCTTATTACAAGGTTGCATTTAACATTTGGGCATTCCCGTCTCATATGTCCTTCTTCTTTATGGCAGGCCCGACATATGATCCTTCTCACATTAAAATTTTTTCTTGGTTCTTCGATCTTTCTTTCTTCGTATCTTGGTCTCGGTCTTCTTGTTCTATATTCTACTTTCTTCAATTCTTTATTTTCCTTTGTTGTGTACGCGTCCACTCTTATATTCCTGTCTTTAAGCTCAAATTCGTAAATTTTCTCTTGGATATTTTTTATATCTTCTGCTTTTGTGGCATTTCTCAGAGTCCTTTCTCTTCTTACTTCTCTATCTTCGATGGCGTTGGCGTACGCTAGATCTGAAAGTTCTTTTTTTCCTAGTTTTTTCTCAACTAGTTTTTCCACTAGTTCATCAATCTTTTTAAATACTTCTGATTGATTTTTATCCCCGATTCTAATCTCTACAAGCTCCTTCATTATCTCTAAAATATTTTTCTCTTTTGAGAATGCACTTCTCATTCTCGTTTCCCAGCTTCCTCATTGTGTCTTCTCATATTTGTTTATCGCTTCTGAGGTCATGAATGCTGTAACTAATATTGCTTTTCTTTCTTCCTTCAATCCCAAAATCTTTGAATATCTCTCAAAGCTTATTAGGAATTCTTCTAATTTTACTTCTGACCCATCGAATGTCTCCGGTCCCTTGATAACTGGTGTCACGTGGTCGTGTATCGCCATATTAAGAACATTTAGACAAGTCTCGTTTGAATGTTTATTACAATCACATTTAGAGTCATTAAGACTCTCAGAAGGTTTTCATCGTTTGCCATCGTTCTAATTGGTTTTCTTATTTCTGTTTTTAATTATGATTATTCGAACAATTTTTCTAAATTATTTTTTAAAATATTTAGCCTCTAAAAATATTAATTAAAAAAATAATAATTTTTACCATTTTCAATAAATCTTAAAATAATAAAAATGTCATCAAGTTAGTAAAAATGCATTTAATTTAAATTTTACTAAAAAATATTAAACTTAATTTTAATTGTGTTCGAATAGTCAATCACTTTAAATTTAAATAAAAAATACCAATTTCCATCTGGGTGGGAGAATCACCATTCTAAATTCAACATACCGCATTCATACATTTACACATTCAAACAAATTAAAATATTCCTCACAGACTACAATAGCAAAAAAAGCGAAAAGTGGATTCTGAGTGTCGAACCTTTAAAGATAAGTTGACTAGTTCATATTTATTTATGCAAAATGGTAAAAAAGCACTTTATCCTGTCTGTAAAGAAACATTTACTGTATTCAAAGAACAGAACATCAGAAGGAACTATGAAGCATAGCATATAAACAAGTATGATGAATTTGCTAGCTTACAACAAGAAGAAGAAATTTCTCAATTATGCAATAAAATTGGAGGTTTAAAGAAGTTGTTTCATCAGAAACAACAGTCGAATGAATCAGCGGTTAAAGCAAGTTATCAGGTTGCAAGTATGACTCATTAATGAAATAAACAAATATTTAATCAAAGAAGAAAACAAAAGTTCGAAATACACCTTAGATCGTCCAGTTCAAGAAAGATGAGTTTTAAATTATTAATGTTTTGAGTTTGTCCATGCTTTAATTAAAGTATTTCGATAATCGTGTAAATATTTTTAAAAATATTTTCTTTTGTTATAAATTTAGTCAATTTGATACACTATTAAATTCAAGTTACATTAAAGTTTTAGTATTTTTACTTTTTAATCAATAAAATGTCTAAAACATTTTTGAAAATGTTGAATTATTTTGGCAAATTGTTGAAAATATTTTATATATGCTGCGTTCTTTTAAAGTTTCGATATCATATATATTAAAGGTGTTAACTTTAAAATTCATAGTTCAATTTTTTGTTGGTTAATTATGTATTTATACATAAAAACCACTTCTTCCTTCAAAACAACTTTGAAAGGGATTTTAATTGTAATTATAATTTGTTTATTTTTGGAAATGAGTATCTATTTGTTTACCTTTGTGTAACTAATCATTCCAAAAAACAGTTTCCATCTGAGAATGTAAAATTTCATAAATGATTATTTTGGAAGAACTTAATTTCCAATTTTGGACTTAGGATATTGTTATTTTATCTATTTAAAATCTGCTCAACGGTGCCAATGTAATGAACAATGTACGATTAGAATCAATGCCAGTATCGTCGAAGCCGTGAGAATATGAAGTTTTGATTACTATTAAGATGCTTATTTCACAATTCTAATGAAATATACAATGAGAATTCTCGACTCGAAGCAAACCTCTTATTGGGACTGCATGAATTTTATTTGTGACAATTTTATTTTGCACATACCTTGGTCAACTTTTCACAAGTATTTTTACCTTACCCGCCTTCATGACTTTACTTGAATGATTTTTTAAGAGTTAAATTATATTAATTTTAAGTTGAGTGGAATAAATGTGGACGGTAAGATTTTAAATGAGCATCGTACAGGAGCCTGACAATGGAAGTTTGAGAAATGCTAAGCTCTTGTGATGCTCGTCTGGTGGATTTTTGAGGACTATTCGTAAAACTATATGTAATAATTTGTCTGTTTTCAGAGTTGCAAACAAATTTAGGTCTACCACATCTAGGAAGATCTTCACAGGAACCAGTTATTTCAAAGCGGTAAATTAGATTCGCTACTGTGTCTCTTTTAACCGCCCTACCAAGTTTTTCTTGGAATCGTCTACATGTTTCACTTTTGTTGTCCGTTTATAAAATGTTTTTATGAGAAATACGCGTTCTTCAGTTATTAGTTTGGAATTATTTGACTCTGCCATTTTTAAGGTTTGTTAAATGAAGAAATTATCGACTATAAATATGAAATTATCGACTTAAATGGACTATTTGTAAGATGTCTTCACATGATCTTCTTAGTGAGTTTACACCAAGAAATCAACCGACTGATCGATGTAAACTCATTTTTGTACATTTGGATTACTAATATAATGACTGCCCGGTGACTTCTGACTCACCCTGTATATTGTTTACTGTCTTTTTTGTTACTTTTTTATTTACTTTGTGTATTCATGAAAGAGAAAAGTAATTTGATCAATTTTTTATATGAAAGAAATATATTGAAAATAGCCTTCTAAATAAATTCATAAACAAATGGTAAAATAATTTATCTGATGTTTATAAGTAAACAAAACTAAAGAATAAGGAATACAAAGTGATTTACCATTCCCCATTCCTTGTTAATATGATCACCTGCCAGATACTCACTATAGGTGGCAAATCCTTCGTTAAGCCATAAATCATTCCACCAATCCATTGTTACAATATTCCCGAACCACTAAAATAGAAATACTCTAAACAATCTTTAAGTTCGAACAAACGACAGTAATCTCTACTAAAAGAACAATGAATTAAAATTGTGAGAAGTATTTGTAACGTCAATATCAGAATACATTTTAACTCAAAATTATATCTTTATTATAAAACAACTTTCAAACAAATTTTCCAACTATTTTCTTATTTAATAATTAATCCGCTGATCTCTATTTTCAAATATTTTTTCATCCAATTATAATTTTAATCAAATCAAAAATAACATTCAACTTTTTAAAATTTTTAAATATAAATATTTAACAAAATGATTTTAAATATATTTAATTTTTTTAAAGAAATATTTAATGTTTAAATTTAAATATTTAATTTTTTAATAATATCATTAAATTAATTTAAAATTTGAAAATACATTTTTACAAATATTAATAATTTTTTTAATCGGATTTAAATTATTTTTAAAAATACTGTTTTATTTGTTATCTGTTTTGATCAACTCATTTTTCTATTAAAATAATATTTTAATTCAAAATAAATTTATAAAGAATGTTTTTAAATTCAAATCTAAAATACTTAATTGATTCTAATTATTTTTTAAAATTTTCAATTTTCAATAAAATAAAAAATAATCTTTTTTAAAACTATTTAAATTTTGATCAGCGAACTGAAATAATTACCACCTCATTAAAATAAACTTAAAAACTTATAAAAAAATTCATAAAAATAATATTGGATTACAAGTTGTCAAGTGGATTACAAGTGCACAAACTCTATAAAAATGATTTTCCTCAAACTGGTGACAAATTGTTTTGTCTCAGTGATATATGAACATATCTATTAAATACATACATTTTTACGGATCTTAAAATTTTAATTTCTTACATTTATTGATAATTATCAATAGTATACATAATGAGTTTACAATTTGTAAAAAACTGGTAAACATCTTTCTCCAGACTCGTGAAATAGAAAAAATATGAAATATTAAACCCATTTACACGCCATAAAATGTATTAATAAGATTCTTAAAATATATTTTCTTTTATAATATTCTTCCAGGAAACTTAAAACATTGATAGTAGAATCATTTAAATACTTGCTAAACTTAATACAAAGCTTTCAACATACAGTAAAGATTTTTTCTTATTTTACTGTTATTGAAGGAATTCTTAGCAAACATCAAAAAAACTAAATTCATAAAAAAACACAAACTTCTTGTTTCTATCATATTATTTGATTTACTTCTTCCGAATTATTTAACAGTTTGATTATCGATTGATTCATAGATAAATTGATAGCAATTGGACGTTCTTTTTTTATATTTAATGAATATTTTTTGTTTGAAATCTGAATGTGGTTCTGATATTGTTTAGGCCATATCTGATAATTTTTCTTGTTTCAGTGAAAATTAAGGATGACATACATCTTTTACAAAAAAGAAATTTTATTCTTCTTGTAACTTGGATATTTTGACAAAACTAGAAAACGTGCGTGTATTCATAGATTCTTCCTACAATGATTCCAAGCTAAGCGTAGTTCTTTGCTGAAATATATACATAGACTTTGTTGACCAAGTATGAAGTTTATTGTTTGTATAGCTTCTGTAAGGTTGATATCTTAATAATTCAGGAAGTAATGGTTTTTTAATTACAACAGTCATTATTTGTGTACTCGCAGCTTTAAAATCCCGCTTTCTGGTACATACATCACGTTTTAAGGTTAGTTAAAATGGAATTTATATTAAAAAATTAATACATAAAGAAATAAGTGAACGTCATTTTTCAAAATTTATTGTGATTAATTTCGGCGGATTACCCACCATCTTTAGATATATGGATATATGGAAATGATGATTGTGCAATTAATTATGTAATAACGTCTCTATTTGAAAATTTTTAACAGAGTGTGAAGCTTGAATATTAATTTTTGGACCCATGGATCTTATTAATAAGGCCTCACACGTTACTCTTTCCCAGTAATTTTTAAATCGATTACACAGAATTTGAAAATTATTTTCTTCGATTTTCTTTTTACCTTTTAAATAATGTTCAGCAATATTGCTCCCATTATCCAATCGACTATACTCTTTGATCCGTTTGCAGAAATGACGAGATGTCTCTCCAATATATGTTGTGTTACACCCATTACAAATATATTTGTAAACAAGATCAGAGAACAAACAGAGAGGAGTGGGGGATTTATTTAATTATCGGAATAAAATTGATGATTTGCTCTCAAATATATCATTTTTACAATAGTTAAGCGATATTGTGAGTAGATGTTATTTTTTGTGTTAAAAAATGAAGATTTATTTTGGTAAAATTCTTTTCTAGCATGTTTTATACTTCCCTTTGGATGGTAAAGTGGACTATCACAATATCTGATTCTTGGATAACTAAAATTAACACGTTTATTTCAAAACGCTACAAGATATTTCAAGGATTTCCATTATATCGATAGTCAAAGCACTATTATTATTATCATTCATGTTATGATTATAACCGTTACTATGGTTAAAGTTCTAATCAAAACACTAAATGTCAGTGTCAGTATTAACATTCACACTAATGATCAATAAGTTGCTTTATTGTCCAAATAATTCAAAATATCAATAAAGGTTTAAACATATATGTTCACACTTAATTCATGAAATCAAATTAATTAAAAGTTGACCCTTTTACATATTGATTTAATTGTTTGACATTTGATTAATAATGTAAATTGCTATTGACTGGATAAACTATAAAACACTAAATAAAATAAAGCAAATCAAAATGTTCTATTCATCTCCTATTTTGTTTTTTTTACTGAGAGATTTTCAATTCATATTTTAATTCCCTAATTGTTTTTCAACAAATTTTATAAAAAATGATAAAATAATAAATGTTGATTTCTAAACCTTCAGGATAATCTAAAAACAGAAGTATTCAAATCAATTGGAATACATGAATAACAATAGCTAATGTTGATGAATAAATAACTCAGTGTAAATGACAGTTGAAAGTCACAACACCAGTCTAAATAGAAATCGGTGAAACTAAAAAGAAAAACATTTTATTATGTATCATATTAGATTAATTGTTCGAAATTAGTTTTTTTACATATCATATTCAGTAATTTATTAACTCTCCGCTCCTATATAGCGAAGTAAATCGAAGTGGGTTCGGTACGATAGTGTTCTAGCAATTTCTTGCAACAATCGTGTCAATTAAAATATCTAGGTTATTTCAAAAGAAAATTATGCGCAATTTCGATTGATAAATTTCTTTGATTTGCTAATAAATAAAAATAATAGGATCGTTTCTAAATTGTAACTATCAATGAATAAATAAAGTAACTAAAATATACATCACAATAAAAAGTTCGTTAGTGGCAAAATATTACATCGAAAAATTAGTCTACTAACAGATGGAAATAATGTATTAATTAAGATTTCAATATACAAAATTGACGTTGACCTATATTCTTATTTTACATTTCACTTAAAATATATTAACTCGAAGCTGAATCGTTGTTATTTTCCAACATGTAATCTGAGTAAGAGTTTCGCAGCAGGTCTGGTTGTCTTGGTCGAATATATGCTATATGCCGTGGACCGCAAAAACCATCACAATTTATTAAGTACTTTCTTTGATCCAATTTCCTAACGACAACGCCTCTTGTCCATTGCTTTGTACATGACATATTATTTTCAGGCTTTATCCAGACTAACTGTTGCTCTACGAAGTCTGTCTTTACCTTATTGTAAACCGGTTCCTTTTCAATTCTTTCGATTATCTCCAAACCGACTGGAATATACTTGTAAAGTGCTGAACTAGATGTCTCCTTTCCGTCTGACGGTGTATTGTTATACCACCATAAGGCTTCCATGGTACTGATATTCGATCGAGACGCGATTCTCTTGATTGTCTTATGATTTCTTTCTATTATTCCGTTGCAATTTGGTCGATTAATAGCGCGGTATAAGACATGTACATTCCACTTATTCATCAACTTGCTGAATTCGGCTGAATGAAATGTCGTATAATTGTCAATAATCAACTCCTTGGGAGATCCACGCTTGCAGAACAAATTTGAAAATTCAGTAACAACTGTTTTTCTGTAGCAACTGTTCAACAAACTCATCTACTTTTTCTTGGAGCGCCACCGGAATTTTCCTTGTTTGCTCCTGTATCGGGCCATTATCTTTAAGCTCTATTTTATGCTCAGCATTCCGCACCAAGCCTATATCATATTTAGACCAACTAAATACGTCTCTGAATTCTTTCACTAAACTAATAATATTGTCTCTATTGCTATCATGCACACATCTAAATTGGGATAAGAGATACTCACTTTCAGGCGCTTCTCGTGTAACGGCAGATGCTACAGTCTGAGTCTCATAGGGCACATACTGCTTCCGACTCCTCAAACAGTGCCCTTTCAGTTTAACTGATTTGTCGGGACTGTCGTATCTGCATTCACCTTCGAAACGAATGGAACGAAAATTGTTCCACTATTAACACCATTATTATCGAGATCAATCTTAATCCCAAGACTCTTCATGCTCCGTATCCCAAGAATTATATCCGGGCTCATTCCATCCACAACAAAGAAATTACTACTTTTCCCTTTAGCACGCAATTCAACTATCAGGGATACTTCCGCTCGTACAGGCACTGTAAATCCATCTACACACTTGATTTTTTCTGGATGAACGTCTGGTTTTCAATGTTTTATCTGAATCTTGCAACTCCATTAGCATGTCTTTGCTGATAGCATTCACTTAGGCTCCGGTGTCTAATAAGATCTGTTTACTGTTCCCATTAATCCGACCTTAACACATTGGTTTGTTCTGATCTTTTACTTTATAACTGCTCTTCTTTACTCGCGGATTATTCTGTTCCTTTTGTTTCGGAACTGTTTCTTTCACCGCTCTGGCATACGACTTATTTGCATTTGAAATATGACAAATGCTCGGTTCTTCCGTACCTGTTCCTGTGTCTGTTTCACTTTCATTACTGGATATACTGGCAGACTCGACCACATGGATTGATTTACGTTTTTCGTTTAGACAAAACTTATCTATATGCCCCTTTTTGTTGCATTTTTTGCAGAATAGAGACTTTTTACAGTCTCTCAAAATGTGACTGCTGCTCTCACAATTCCAGCATCCACTTGTTTCTTTCACAGGATTTCTCGTTCTATTATCGTTTTTCCATTGACTCGATTGTCTTTCTTGCTGCAGCCCTTTTACCGTTTCCTGCAATGAGGTAATACGTTTGTTCAGTTCTGAAACTTCATCCCTGAGCATTCGAATTTCATCATTCTCGGCCAGCACATTTACTGTTGCCGACATCTCCTGAGTTACACATTCTTTTTTTATCACCTCGAATGCTTCATCCAAAGTTTTAGGCTGCAACACTTTTAGTGCCTTTTGAGCTCTGTCATTCATTAAACCATTTATAAAAACTTGGAGAGTTTTTGGCTCTCTTTCTTCGGAGGTCAACTCCGGTAATTCTTTAAAACAACGAATTCTTACTTCTTTCATAAACTCCTTCGTCTACTGACCATCCTTCAGTCGAATTCCGAATAGTTTCATCCACGATGAAATATCTGACTTCTTTCGTCCGAACAACATCAAAAATGTTTCCTTCAGCCATTCGAAACTCTTTTGGTTTTGGGTGTAACCCCACTGCGACATCAAAAAACACTGAACATCTTCCTCCAAGTATTCCATGAAGAAGTCAGCTTGTGTTTCCTCCGATATTTCAAGTGCCGCATAAATGCATCCATCCATTTCAAAAATTGGGCAGCATCGTCCCCTTCTTCGAATGTTTTCGAAGTTTTGGCGGAGTCCTTTTTCAGGATTCTATTCAAAATTACTTCCAGTAATTTCGACTGGTGATCTCCACTGTCGGCTTTCATCCTGCTCATGACGCCACTGTTGTGAAAGAGAATATCTAACTAAGAAAAATATATTTGAATTAGAATTTACAATAATGATTATTAAAACAACACACACATTAAAATACATTAATATTTACATAATTATTCCACACTCTGTTTTTATTATTTAATTTTTGCAAAGTTTTTAAATTAAAACATTAACTTATTCAGCGAATCGAAAATTGACACTAATCCTTCATAGGCATGACATTGCCTGTCACAATCTTGCCAAATTGAATTAACCGTTTACTTGAAACACTTTTGACTTGCTGAAATAGCTGATTGTTTTTTCCCGGCTCAATTTCACGAATTAGTTGATTTTTCGCCTCTAAAGTAAAAGAAGTTCGCTTGCGATTATCGCTTGTTGAATGATTACCAACAAGAATACAATAATAGAGCAAACAAATTTGTAATGCTGGAATTGATTAATTTAATTAAACTAAATTTTAGAATTTAAATGACGTGCTTTTTAACAGTACAAATAAATATTTAAAACAAAATGAAAATAAAATAATAAAGAATTTTAAAAAATCTAATTAAGAAAAAGATAAATATTGGTGAATTCGATAAGGGAAAGTGGTTGGTTCGATTGAATTATTTTATTATCTATAATTATTTAATTATTAATTTAATAAAATGAATGATATAATAAATTGTTTTCAATTTGAGAAAATTGAGAAATTTAGAAAAAATGGTAAAATGCTCCCATTAAAAGTAGATGAATATTAATAATCTCTCTTATTAAATTTGGCGAAATATAATCATTTAAATAAAGAGATCGCGAGGAAATTACGATTTCCACATATTTAAATTATATGAATTCTTGGCATTCAAGTGTAAAATTTATTATAGAGACAGAAAGATATAAAAATTATTTATAATTTTACATCTTATGAAAAATCATTCATACACATGCAATGCAACATCCACACTAATAGGTGCATTTTTTTCAGCGGACTTGCCAATCGGTATGTTATAACCAAAAGTTCGATATAACATAGTCCGTAATATACGACAAATATTGCATTGAAAGTAGTATGGTTTTGTCGGGACTAAAATATTCGTCCGTACTAACCGAAGGTCCGTTAAAAGGTCAGTCCGTTATAACGAAGTTCTACTGTATAATATACAGTGTATACACTGTATAATATATACAGTGTATATATGTATAATTTATTTACATTAACTTAGTTCCAAAAATGGTACTTCATTTAATTTAAGTTGTCTTTTCTATAATCAAAAGCATTTTTTGAATCAATATTCAACCACTTTAACGCAATTAGAAGCACTATATAAATATATTTAAATCAATTTTTTTACCGATACAGTAAAAATATTTAGAAGATCAAAAAATCAACAATTTACATTGTCATAATTTTTATTACGTTTGTTTAAGCTTTTTATCTTAGAGTTTTTTTTCTTATTTTGTAACACTATTGATTTTTTATTTATATATCAGACACTTTTTGGAAAAAGTGCTTATGAAAGGAGAATATAATTACATTAAGTATATTCATAGTGTGATTATGTAATTATCAATGAATCTCATAGAAACTAATGTTTCTATTTAATAATTGAAATATAATCCTTTTATCAAAAATGCCGTCTTTCTTCATCAATTAAATTTGTCACAATCTTCTTACAAATATGATCAAATAGTTGATAAAATGCAAAAGTTAGAGTTTTATTAGACAAGAAAGTAAATAAATGTTAAACTGTATATAATTTGTTTTGGAAAATAACTTTAACTTTTTATTTTAATTAAATTACTATTAAAAGTAATTGGAAATTAATTTAGAGTTTTCTTTATTAATATCTCTTTACGATTCTATTAGAAATTAAGAAGGAAAATGATTTACTTAGAATAAAATTTAATATTTCTAACAATTTTTTACAAACAATTAATTTTACTTGATGAGCAATTTCATGGGAAATTATTTTTGCAATTGAGGTCTTGTGTTGTAGTTTGTGATTCTTTGGATTAAGAAGTAGAGTAAAGAATTTATACGTTATAAGACCCCAATTTTCCATTGCTCCAGCCGAAAAATCTGGAATGGCTATCATATCTACAAAAAGTCTATAATAAAATTTTAATTTTAATATATTTATGTTTAACATAGTTCAATATTTGCAACATGGTCTCATAAATATACATATACATCTATGATTGTTAGGCGATGACATATATACCAAATCAAACCAAATTTAATCAAAATAATATTGTTATGTATATTTTATAATGTTTTGTGTATAGTATTTTCAAAATGGTATCTCGACTACCCTAGCTGAGGTAATGACTGATTTGTCTTTTTGATTCTTGTTATTTTAAAAGTTTTAATAATGATTTGGAGAGTTATTTTAATGTTAATTAATTATACAAGAGAAATATTATTTGTTTGAATTTTAAACAATTGAATATATAGTAATTAAATTTAAAAATATGTTTTTCTCTTATTTAGGTGATAACTTATTCAAAACAATTAAATCAAGAACCATGAATAATGCAGCTAGTGCTGTTATTGATAATTATCGTAATGGAAATTCTAATTTTAATAATAGCAAATTTTTTAATAGTCTTGATGATATTCATAAATACCTAGGCTGTCCCAAAAGTCCTCAGGTGGCCTTTAAAAACACACTCATCTTTTACCAAATTTAAACAAATTTGGACTGAATATTATTTAGATTGTCATAAATACTGTGTTAAAATTTCAAAGCATAAAATTTGAAACTTACCAAAAAATAATATTATTAACCCATAAAAAAAATTAGATGCAGCGAATTTAAAATTTATTTAAAAAGATATTTTAAAAATTTCTTAAGCAACAACATATTTACCATTGTTGTCAATAACCAACTGACAATAGTTAAAAAGTTTATCTAGTTGATTTTTTAATGTTTCTGTTGATAAAGAATTAAAAAAGAATTTACAAGCTTCTTCAATTTCTTTATGTGATTTGAAAACATGATTTTTAAAACTTTTCTTTATTTTTGAAAACAAGAATCTGTCACACAGATTAAAATCTGGACTATAGTGCGATTGATAATTTTTTTTAATTTTTCTTCTTTCAAAAAAAAAGAGTTGTTCCTTTGCTAGAATGAGGTCTTGCATTATCATGCCACCACTTAAGTTCCTTTAGCTTGATGCTGTTAGATCTAAGTTTCCGCCATTTTTCACCGGTGTCATGAACAAAGTTCACATATGCCTCGGAATCAATCTTGGTACCATATGACAGTGCTTTTACATTAAAACGTTTGTTGCAGGTAAAAGTTACGAAAACAAGAGATTTTTTATCAGTCATTGGCGCTGGCTTTATCACTTTTGGTGGAACAGCATTAGAAGGAATCCAAACTTTTTGATCTTCTTTCTTTCCTCTACCTTGGAAAAAGACCCATATCTCATCCTCGATCGCTATGTTGGAATATGCTTCATCACCCATCTGTGAAATTACATGGCGTATATGCTTTGCAGTGTTAATGCGTTATTGTTTATTAGCAGCAAAAGTTCGTGAGGGACCCAAACAGAGCAAACTTTTTTGCAATGAAGTTTTTCACGCAAAATTTTGTGGACTATATTTTTGCCTAAAGAAAGTTCATTTTCAATATAACGCAAAGACGCATTTGGAGCTTCATCAATCACTTCTTTGACTGCTTTAATCTTTTCATCGTCTATTAATGACGGCCTGCCACTTCTTGATGAATCGTCGAAGGACATCCGCTTTTCTTTTTTAAAATCAGTCAACCATTGTTGAATAGTTTTCAGTGCTGGGTGATTTGCGTCTTCCCATGCCTGCTGAAATTGCTGAAGAATTTCTGAAGCAGAGAATCCTCTTTTACTTTGAGTTAGAACAAAAAAAACGTTGGCAACATTTATTTGGTTCCATTGTTAAAAACCACTTGATTTGAATTCGCTGCACTTTTAAAATTAAAAAATAAAACAAAATTTTACTTTTTTTTAATTTCATGCTTTGAAATTTTAGCACAGTATTTATGACAGTCTGAATAATATTCAGTCCAAATTTGGTAAAATATTAGTGTGTTTGTAAAGGCCACCTGAGGACTTTTGGGACAGCCTAAGTATTAAAAAAATATTAATAAGGTTTTATATAATAAAAAATTTAAGAATTAAGTGATAACATACAAATATACTATTAATATTTCCGTTTCCATTGTGTTAAATTGATAAATTGGAAGTCATGTCAGTCTTATATTTGACACTATATTCATGTGATTTATTACCATTAAAAACCCCATATTAATTTTTAGATGAATGTTTATATGCAAACCTAACTCTACAAAAGTGCAATATGATTTCAAAACTTACACAATTATTATAAAATACATGTCAAAATAATAAAATAGATATAACAGTATACTCAAATTTATAATTTTTCATGTAATATAAAGAAATAAAAATAGATTAATTCATTTTTGTTGAGTACCGAATTACTTACAAAAATGATTTTTTAAAAAAGAATTATAATCAAAAAGTCTGTGGTTCGAACACTGAAACCGAAAATACTCGAGAAGACGCAATAATGATTTATTAGTCAATGAAAATGATTACACGATAAATTTGAAAAGTGAATATTAAAACAACTATTTTAATATCACACCACAGTTAAACACATCATCATATAACTCATTCTACATCTCTCCCAGATTCGGAATAATATAAATCCTCCCATGAAACATAGTCCTGAAATCTCGTCGGAGGTTGACACTCTCGGATAACTGATTCAGAGTCACTGGAACCGTGGTGGGATGATCGCTCGGTGAGTCATCAGCACAATGAGAAGACTCGCTCAGATCCGAGACAATCAACTCGGATCGTGGTTTGAGGTCACCAACATTACGCAACGAATCGACATTCTTGATGGAGACAAGATATTTAAGTGGACTGATTACTTCTTTAATGAATCCTTCTGTCCATCTTTCGCTGCAGCGCTGGATTTCGTTTGATTTTACCGAAACCTTTTATCCCACCCAGAACTTAGCTGAACAAAAGATTTTATTACTTGCTTCATCGGTTGAGTTAACGGTCAACTTCAACCGATATTTATACCTATAAAGGAGTTCGACTGGTGGCCTATCGTTTTTTTCAGATTGCAAATCACGATAGCCAACAATCAATGATGGTGAGGTACCTGGACTTTTCAAACTTCGTGACATCAATTGAAATTCTTTTCCAAGTTTTGTAACATCCAAACTCCCTTTTTCTCACCGGACCCGTGCAGGATCAATAGATTGCTACCGGTTACAATAAAGGATAATTTGCCGAATGTTTTCCTCGCTGATGTTAACGTTGAATTCCTTCGATAGGAAAATAGATGTCTGGAGTCCCATATGCATCATGAATCTACCTAAATCTTTCAATATCCAATTCTGAGAAAGCTGATAGAACGTTATCACTAAGGCCACTTTTTTTTCGCGACCCAAACACATTTTTCGCCATCCAAAAATTTCAAATTTCGCGATTTTTCGCGATTATGTCACACGTTAAATATATATTTAGAGATACTTCAATTTTTAACACTGAAAAAGGTTTATTGAAATTTCATTTTAAAATAATTTGACACAGTGAAAATTATAATCATATAAAAAGAAATTAACAGCGTTTCATAATGTATTAATAGAAAAAAATTTGTCCGCCAAAACAAATCATTCACTTGACTGCATAATTGAATGACAAAATGTTCACAGTTTGGTGGTTATTTGTTTTGAAGATGGTGCGATGGGCATCCAAAATTGCCTTGCAGCAACTAAACGAGCGTTCGACATATATAGTGAGAACTGGATATTGCAAAAATTTAACTGCCCACTGATACAACAGGGGTGTGTAATCTGCAACTGACTTCTAGAACGCATAAATCGGAAGACTAAAGGAGGTCTCTCAAAGCACGTTGATGATACTTTGGTAGCTCAGCAACTTCATTGAAATTTAAACCAAGAATGTTGACATACTCATTTATGGATATGTCTTCCTTTGTACCTATGAGGGGTTAATTTTAAATTTTTATCTCGCCTGAATAGTTTATTATTTTTTTAATTTAAAGGGTAAAATATTTTTATGTTAATTTGCTTATTAAATATTTCAAAAATTAAAAATTAT
>MQRK01212985.1:0-10824 GCA_001938485.1 Girardia tigrina | reverse complement strand
ATATATATATATATATATATATATATATATATATATATATATATCAATATATATATATATCAATATATTATCAATATATATATTTATGTTGTATCTTAAAGTCTATATCTAAATTTTGTATATGAAAAAAATAAATAATATATCTAAAATAATTACGTAGTATCAAATTGAATTGAGGAATTTTACATCATAATCATAAAGTAAATGATTCTGAAAAGCAAAACGCAAATTTTCAATTGACGAAAGTCTGTTTGCATCTGATTGTGGGGAAAACGAACAGAATTTCTCACTGAATAATTTCTCACTGAAAGAAAATTTTCTTCTCTTCCTACAAATTTACTTCCTCTGCTATTTTTGTGTCTACATCAGCTGAACTCAGATTGTTGTCTTGAGTTCTATTTTTTGAGTGTTGTGTTATGAAGAATTTGTTGAATTGCAATAATCATTTTGTTCTTTTCTAATGAATTTTGGAAAATTTATTCGCAAATATTCCACAGATTCTGAAAATGAGAATTCCCCAAACAAATCCAGTTTAATATCTAATACAACGAAACTTTTCGATTCGGTAAATTCAAAAACAACTAATCTTGTAAGTGGAATTTCGAGTACCTTTGAGAATATCAAGAGGAGAACATCCATTGAAACATTGTCTTTTACTGATAAAGAGACAACAAAAATAGATGAGGAAAACGTTATTGATAAAACAAAAGTCAATCAAACATCGAATATTAGATATTCGGAAATTGAGAATCTAGAATCAAAACCTAATTACCAAGATGCCAAAAGTTATGTCGAACAGTCATATGAAATAAAAAATGAAGAAAGTAAAAGAATCAATCCAAACAATCCAACTAATATAAGGGAATCTAATCCTGATATATCCGGATTTGGAGGAAGAAAGAATCCTCCCCCAAAACCTCCTCCACCATTAACTAAACAAAAATCTGCACCACACGACGAAGATAAACCAGATTCTAAAGACTTTTTCCAAAGAAGCCAAACAATGGTTGACAATGATATTATGGAGGATATGTATCATAATGAATTCCTGAAATTAGAAAGTGGACATATAGCCAATGAAGTATTGGCAGATGCAAAAAGTAAATTAGAAGAATTAACACAAAAGGAATGCCAGAAGATTGTTTCAGCAATGGATGATTTGATAAGCTTTGATCAACCTTCGTATCTTATACCTGCAGCTGAAGAAAACAGTTCTCCCTCTGAATATGGGGACAGAGGAGATCAACCTGTCTATGATGATCATGATGGAAAACCTAGACGGCTGTCAGATGGAAGTGCTGAAAGTGATCCTGAAGAGTTAACTGTCTATCATAAAGAATTTTTGGAAACATTTATAGCTAATCTCTATAATGAGGGGTAAAGTTTTGAATAGAGAACTAAGTTATATATTTATTTATTTTTTCAGACAAAGTCTTCAGAACGACGCGGCGTTTAGTAAATTTAAAAAATACATTCAAGTATGTATATATATATATATAAATATATACAAATTTAATATACAATTTTATTACAAAATAATTTATAATTTAAATTAAAAATAATTTTTATTTATTTTAAGAAAAATATTATTTATGATATATTAATTAAATTTTAATAATTACTTAAATAGTCCGACGTTTGAAATATTGAAAATATCAATCTTCCATCTTGGGGGGAGAAACACAATCCAAAAACAACATACAATAAACACCATTCAAAAATATTTCTATAAATAACGTGTAAATAATAAACCTTTAGTTAATAAATTCTCAGATCCAAATGGCTTTTTGATTATTTGAAAGATTTGTTATTTTTCCTGTATGAACCTTGTGAGGAATATTTTAAATTGTTTGAATGTGTAAATGTATGGATGCGGTATGTTGATTTAAGTATGTTGAATTTAGAATGGTGATTCTCCCACCAAGATGGAAATTGGTATTTTTTTTATTTAAATTTAAAGTGATTGRCTATTCGAACATAATTAAAATAATCATTTGATAAGTTCATATTTTTAATTTCACAATTAAAATTAAGTTTAATAATTTTTAGTAAAATTTAAATTAAATGCATTTTTAATAATTTGATGACATTTTTATTATTTTGGGATTTATTGAGAAATGGTAAAAAATATTATTTTTTAATTAATATTTTTTAGAGATTAAATATTTTAAAAAATAACTTAGAAAAATTGTTCGAATAATCATGATTAAAAACAGAAATAAGAAAACCAATTAGAGCGATGTGAAACGGTGAAAGACTTTCTGAGTCATAATGACTCTAAATGTGATTGTAATAAACATTCAAACGAGACTTGTCTAAATGTTCTTAATAAACCTTATGAAAATTTTCACGACAGAAATGAGAGACCCTTTGAAGCTTTGTTCACATAAATAATTAAAAAAAAAAATAAATCACTTAAATAGAAGACTTTAGGTTAATCTCGAAATGGCAAACTGCATATAAATATTGTTCAATTTATTAAAAAAAATTAAAAATATTTTGATTATTAGTAATAATTATACAATTATAATATTGTTACTTTACTGTATTTATATGTATATTTACATCTCTTTGCTGAATTATTACTATATTCACAAAATAAAATATTTTCAGCAATATTTTCAAACAATGTACAAATATTTCTAATAATGAATAATATTAATTATTTAATAATAATTATCAATATTGGGTATTATATTGATACATACTTCGTGAAAATGGAATATATTATTAAATAAATTATCAAAAATATTTCACCTAATGAAACAAAATAATAATTGTTCACTCTACCTTTTATTTATTTATATTTTGATTATTTTATTTTTCAATCTACCTTTTACATTGCTTGTTATGATTAATTTTTAATTAATATTTTTTTTATTTAATGAATATTCGAATTATTTATTACTTCCTCAGGAATAATTTCTCTCTTTGTTTTGAAAAAACTTTTAAAATAATTTTTAATCTCCATTTTTTATTTAATATTTTATTTTTTTGGAAACGAATTAACACGAATTAATTAATAAGTAGTGAGAATTATTAAAAATTAATTTAAAAAAAAGACATAAATTTTATGATTTGGAAAACAATTTCCTCTAAAACCACAAAAATTTTATCTTTCCTAATTATAATTTACTCTTAATGAATTTCAGTGGGGAGAATAAATTTTGCGACCGAGATGTAATTAAATATTTTAATTTTCCTTTTAAAAGAGTTTCCAAATTAATTTAAACAATTAAATAAATTCAAATAAATTAAGCATGAAAAGAAAAAAAATCGGAGTAAATTTTCGATTTTAGGATTTTAAACGCGTGAATTGACGCATATAACGGAGACGTTTTATACGTTTTTTACACTTTGTGTAGGTTTATACATATCTGAGGGTATTATCATTAGAACAGAGGAATAAGTAAACATTATATAAGGTGCGAATAAAATGTCTTTAGACTCGAACAGAAATAAAAGTCCCACAAAAATAAAACTTTGCATTTAAAGTAAGCTTATTAGGTAGGTAAAATCATCTCCTGCTACCAGGCATTTTCTCCATCGATTGTCAAGTGAAAACAGGCCATTTACGAAGAAAGTGGTACCATTTTCTTCAAAAGATTTCTGCACCAGACCCAAGACGTCTTCTGTGGACTCAGTTCTTCGTCATTGCTGGAGTTTCTTCAAGTGATTAGACAAAATTATACAGAAATTATTTGAAAAATATTATTGTTATTGTCTTGTCACACGGTATTAATTATGTAAAAACAAAAGTAATTAGATAATTTAATATAAATGTAATAATTTTAATTTGTTAAGTAAGAAATATTCAATTTTAAGTTCAATTTCATATAAATATTATTGTTATGAAAAAATAATATAATTAATAAAAAATATTACTGCAATGTGACAGAAAGATATTAAAAGTATAAATCGTATTCATTAAGCGATAATATTAAATATAAATTTATTATTTTTAAATTATATTTTTTATTGAATTTCTTGTCCGTTTATAGAAATAAGTATAATCATACCAAAGAAATTTTGGTGTACAAGCTTTTATAATTTGTCATATGTTTGCGGTTCTGTATCTATTTCACCCACTTCTCACATTTTTTGACTGAATTATCAAAGCCTACTACGTGAAAACCCGCTTTCTATTTACATTTAGATGTAGCAAATTTCAAAGCCTACTAGTGAGGAAAACACGAGAACGACACTTTAATTACCCTAATTTCTTGCATATAACCCGCACATTAAAAATATCAAAAATTTATATGAAAAGTATAACCCACATCCTCGAATTTTCGGGAAAACTTACTTTTTTTCTCGTATAACCCGCGGGTTATACACAAGAAATTAGGGTACTTTTTGCGACCAAACTAAAGGCGGTAGATGAGCAGTGACAGTGAAAAAGTGTATTATCACCTAGAATACATCAGTACTGAAAGTTTCATGTCGCTTGGTGAATGGGAAGTGGGTGAATTTTCGATCGCAAGATTTGATGCATCCAGTCAGACAAACGAATGAAACGTAATAAAAGCTTGTAAAAAAATGAAGCAGTTTTTAAAATTATTTACAATATATTATTAATATGTTTTTTTTATTTATTAGCTTTAGAAGAACATTTGACCTTCTTAGTAATTAAAAATCTGATAAAAATTGTTATTAATTGGAATAATATCTTCAGAAATTAAATTATTATTTTTTAAAAAAAATTCTTTTCATTATTATTATATTTTTATAATAATAATTGTGTTTAAATTCAAATATTAAGATCTATAATTACTATTTTTATTTTAATTATACTTATAATTTTCAACATTAAATATAGATAAATATTTTAACATAAATGATGTTAAATATTTACCAAAATTATTAAAAAATATAAATACAAGTCATAAAAACATAAAAATAACAAGGAAAAAGTAAAATACCAAAATATCAAATAATAATATTTCGTAATTTCCATGGATTAATAGAATCAATAAATTATTCAATCTTTTCCTCTTTCTTTCATTAAATTTCCGAATGTTGTAATAAATTTTCGTTCTTTTATGATCACAGAACTATTTTTAGTCGACAAACGTACCTTGATCTGATTCATATTTCGTCGAATGATCAACCTAATGATGTCCTATTGTACCTTCACTTTGTTCACAAAAAATAGTTTTATTCTTTTTACCAAAATGATCGAGTTTTATAATATGATAAAGACTGAAAATATTTTTTTTCAATTTAAAAAATTATAATTATTATGGTTGTTGGGTTCTTGATCAAAATTAAGATCCATTAACACCAAATTTTATTTAATAAGACAAAGAACAATTATTTAAACAATTTTTCTTGAGGAACTTTCGTTTTCTTTTGACCAGATTCCTTAAACATAAAAATATGGAATTATAAATACTGATAAGCTATTTACTCGTTTCATTTATTTTACAGGTCTATATTTTTGAAATACAATTTACGAATATAAAATACAATTGTTATTATTTAAAATACAAGATGAATTGATGTAATTAACTTTACAAAAGATATTTATCATTTTAAACTTATTTTTTAGTTATAATTGTTTAGGAAACTTTTGATTTTAAATATTTCCTTATTTTAGAGATTATAAAAATTAATTATTTTAAAAATTTAAAGAGTGAACCTGTCCTTCCCATTCCCCCCGTTTTTTTTGAAATTTTTTAATTTTTCAACATTCCGTATTATTTGTTTATCATTTGTATCCTTCAGCCTATAGCTCAAATCATGAATCTTTTCCATGATTTCATATGGTCCCTCAAATCTGTCTTCGCCTTTTGTTCTAATTTCCTTCTGTATTCAGACCATATCTCCAACCTTATATACTCTTTTGGTCTCATTTCCTTCCGGGATGTTCTTTTCTTTTATTCTTTGTCTTGTATCATCTCGGTCTATTTTACTTCCATTGTACCACTGTTGTTTGTCTATTTTCTTACCAAACACCACTTCCGCTTGACTGCACCCTATTGATTTTTGTTTTGTTGCGTTTAATTCAAATTCTACTTCTGGTAATATATCTGCCACACTCATGGCATTCCTTTCCTTCGAAATTGCTTAAATGAATTCTCGTATGGTTCTGAATTGTCTTTCGATTATTCTTTTTGTATTGTGGTGATATGGACTGGATAAAATTATTTTAACGCCTCTAGTCTCCAACATTTCTCTAACTTTTTTTTTGCCTCGAAACGCTTACTACAATCAACATGTATCTCTTTTGGTACATCAAATTTTAATATCCATTTTTGTAATATTGTTAGTACAATTGTTTCTTCGTCCTGTCTCTTGATTGCCGTCAAGCTGATATACTTGCTAAAGTGATCTATCATTCTGAGAATGTATCTTTCTCTTCTTACTGTCTCATGCCACGGTCCACATATATCTATATAAACCTTTTCAAATATTTCTGACGCTGCTATTTTAACATTTTCTTCCTTTGTCTTTGTGGTCATTGTTTTTGTCTGTTGGCACTCTATGCATGTTCCTACTACCTCTTTTACTGTTTTCTTTTCTTCTTCCATGTCAAACTTGTCCCTCAGATATTTGTATACTTTTTCTACTCCTGCATGACACAATAATTTATGTGTCTGCATGATTATATCGTTCCGTTTTTCTTTTGGTATCCATTCCTTTTGACCTGTTCTCGCTTGGCTCCTCGTAGTCACTGCTAACAATCTGGTCTTATTTCGGCCCTTTTTAGCTTCTTAATGCTCCATTTGACACTAGTACCAGTGTCGAATGGAACATGAAGAAGCTAAAAATGGCAGGAATAAAACCATTAACAGCTCAATTCCAAACGTGGATGAATTACTTGAGTAGTTTAGATATAGAAATACAATACAGGACAGGAGAACTACACAACAACGCGGATATTATTAATCCCATCAGAATTAACTTCTGTTTTAAAGAGTTCATATATTGTATAATTAACTCTGACTGAGGTTAATTCGTTTGATGAATCGAGCAAATCATCACTGATATCTTTAGTGAACTCGATCGATCTCTCTTCCGTCCTTGAACTCCTCGTGTCTGTCGTGTATTGTGCGTCTTACATGGCCTCTTGCGTTCGATCTGAGTACCTCAGGCGCCCATATTATCGTTCTCGTGAGTGCTTCTCTCGCGTGCTCTCTTTCTGGAAACAACACGACAATATATTTCACTCGTAGAGCGATGCAACCCACACGCGCAACTACTAACACACACAGATTTCTCAACGTGACACACACGTGGTCTGGCTCGAGGACACTCTCAACAATCTGTCTCAGATAGCTGTGATCGTTCTCGCACTCATTTTTTCGATCGATCAATATCTTTCTATCAAGGAACGTCTCTTTCTTTCCAGCTCTTTCTCTCAACAACGATCGAGACAGATTACTTCCGTCAATTTCGGTGCCCTCATCACCATAGATATAAATCAATCAATACATGAAATTTGCTCGATCGATCAAACATATTGTTGGAATTTTATTATTATTAATTATATAAATTTTAATGATTATTATATGAAACTCTATCGATGAAAGATAGAGCCGGTCCGAGCGTGGTTGCTCCCGACAGAGAAACCACGCTCTGTTACCAATTGGAAATACTTTTTAAATTACTTTTGTTGGGGCCAAGTATTAACGTTCGGGCCCATAGGAACACACCCAAAAATTCAAGCTACCAATTGTCAATTGTGGTCCTTAAGAGGACCGTATTTCTTTTGCAATTATTAGAAGCACTTGAGGAACTACCGATGAAATAATCTGGTTGAAACAATTTCCCAATATTCGAATTCAGTACGTAATCGAGAGTGGTACTATTCAATTCAACCATGACGCTGATCGGCACACATTTCATGAATTCCAGAAGTAAAGTAAACATAAATTCTCCGTAATTGCAAATCACTGTCGCCTTCGTAAACACCAGTAGTCGATTTGATAATGTGTTCGATGGTGATTATTTTCCAAAACTTCGTTCCAATACTGTTTCCACAACTTTGAAATATTCTCATTAACTCATACTATTGATCATGAATGTCTTCACAAATTTTAGTAGGTGCTGAAATTTCTTTGATATGCAATCTCCGATCGGGAATTCTTACATGATTATATTAAAATGTCTTTATAAAATAATCCACATTAAAATATAGTCAAATGGCAAAGTTATCTGTTCTTTTAAATTAGACATGAATAATTTTCTTTAATAATTAAAAATCGATATTCCTTAATATATTTTTTATTCGATATCAAAATCTAATTATAATTTAATTTAATAAAACAAACACAATCAAAACTATACATTTTTTTACATTTTTCCCTCTCCCAACATAACAAAGTAATTTTAAGCTTTTTTTTCTTTTTTTAATTTTTAACATTAATTAATTTATTTTTTTGTAAATATAAATATATATAATTTATTGAAATCGGTATTAAAATAAAAGAACTATTAATAAAGACTGATTATATTTTCGATTCCGATTCCTATAATTATACAATTTTTACTAAATTAATATAATTTCAAAACGTTGTAGATTTCGAAAGTAACTGTTACCAAAATTTAATATTTAAAGAATTCCTCTTCTAATATCTGAATCTGGCATTGGTATATTGAACTAAGAGTTAATATTATTCAGCTGCCATTAGTGTCAGCTCTCCTTGTATCAGATCAAGTCAGATTTATAATATTTTACGTCTCCTCAGTTACGAATTAACTCTATTAAAATTTGTGATCGACAGATAAAACTCTCTTTTGTCTAATGTCAGGTCTCTCCGTATAAGGTGATAACTGTAATCAATTGTTATTTTTATTATTAATACTAATAATATTATTAATTAAATTAAAATTAGTTAGTCAATCAAAATTTATTATAGATTTTATTAATTTCGACGGTTTATCCGTCACCCTGAAAACAATTGATTAAAAAAACAAGAAGGTTACTTATGTATGGGGATAATGATAATGTAATCAATACGTCCTCAATAAATCATTTAAAAACTTTCAATAAAGTTGTCGAGAGTGCATTTTGAACGTAAATTTTAAGATCCAATTCGTTGTGAATTACGATTATTATAAAGTAAAGGTTAAACGCATCATCTTGCGTTACCCAAAATATTCACTGACTAGATTCAGAGCTATAGCAGTATTTTTTTTCATAATTTTTTCATAAGTTTTTTCATAAGAAAAATTCAGCTTAATCGACTCCATAATCATGAATCATATATTGATGACATATTCGTTAAAACTGAAGAAAAAGCTAACAGAAGAATAATCAGCGTCCTCAAAGCCTCTTAGAAAAGTTTTTGATAACACATGCAGGCATTTTAATACAATCACTTCAAAACATATCGTTTTCTCAAATGGCAATTGATAGCTGCCAATGGTTGGTTTGCGAGAATGGGATTGATTGCATTTAGTGAATTTTTCTTAATTTTAAGGAAAAGTGAAATAAAGTTATTTTCATCCAATAATTTATTGGATAAATTTAATTTATTTTCGGCAAGCTAAACTTAATATTTTAAACTTAATATACCTTTTAAGATCATATTATTAAGAACAATTAAAATATTGAACTATTCAAATATTAAAATATAAAATTTCCAAATATTGATGATGATGATGTACTAGGTTGTTTAAAAAATAATGTCGTTTTTTGAATGGTCCTGATTTTTGATCATGTTTTGAAATAAATCTTTATCATTTATTTATGTTTTATGCATAATTTTAAAGCTTATGAAAAACTCTTTATTTCTATGATACTTTGTTTAAATATTAACTTTAAAATAACGTGTTTATTTAAATAGTTGTCAATATGCAAAAAACAGTGGAATTATTATACAGTGGAAGCCGCTTATAATGGCCGCCGCTTAAGTGTAGCCGCCGCCTATTGTAGCCAAAATGTATAAGAACGGATCAAATACATGTTTTTCCATTATGTAATAGCCGCTTACAGTGGCTAGTAGGTTGTGCGCAACCTGTGGGGCAAGAGAGTTTGAGAGTGTTGCCATAGCATGTAGTGCGTGCTCAGATGTGTGCGGGTGATTAAGTGGTCTCCTACGGTCGTTTGTGTGTGAAGGCTGGGGTATCGATTTATATAATTTAATTTTTATATAATATAATCGATTTATTTAATTTCATAATTAAATTAACTTTAAATATTTTTGTTTACCTATTGTATAATATTAAAAATAATTTCTCTTCTCTTTACACAATTGAACCTAATGAATGAGCAAGAGACTAGCCACGTCATTTAACAGCATCATGTGTAGCAAACGCTAGTCTTTAACCCTTGAGAAGAAAATCGATTTGCTGGACAAGTTGAAGGCGCTTCCATCAGGTAAATCGCAACGAGAACTTGCTGATGAACTGCAGGTTCCTCGAGCAACTCTACAGAAACTGGTTGCGAATGAGGCCATTCTACGGAAAGAGGCTGAAAATCTCACGACGAACGATATGCAGCTAGGAAAGAAGAAGAGAAACCGTACAGGAAAGGATTCGGAAGTGGAAGAAAGTCTTCTTATCTGGTTTGAAAAGGCGACAGCGAAAAATCTACCTGTGACAGGTTCGATATTGAGTGAGAAGTCTGAGGCGCTTGCAAGGAGACTTGGCAAACTCGACTTCAAAGCTTCGGATGGCTGGCTTAATCGCTGGAAGGTCAGAAACAACATTGTCTTCAAGAGAGCGCACGGAGAAGCTCAAAGTGCAGACATCATCAGTGCATCATCGTGGCGCGCATCAACGATTCCAAATTTTCTGTCGGAATACCGGCCAGAAGAGATTTACTACACAGATGAGACTGGTCTGTACTACCGCGCTACTCCTGACGGCTCTCTA
>MQRK01212979.1:0-16461 GCA_001938485.1 Girardia tigrina | reverse complement strand
CTAAAATATCAATTTTCCATCTGGGTGGGAGAAACACATTTCCAAATACTAAACTCAACATACAAAATTCAACAAACCAATTTCAACATACCAAATTTAAAATATTCCTCACAGGGATAATGGAAATAATCGATGGAACAACAGGCAAAATTACTCGAATCAACGGTATAGAGAACGGCCAACATACACGAATAGGAAATACTCAGTAGCAGAACTGGAAGAACTCGATGACGAATTGTACATAAGAGAAGACTGTAGAAAAGGGGACTATTAAGAACATTTAAACAAGTCTCGTTTAAATCTTTATTGCAATTACATTTAGAGTCATTAAAACTCTCAGAAGGTCTTTCATCGTTTGCTATCGTTCTAATCGGTTTTCTTATTTCTGTTTTTAATCATGATTATTCGAACAATTTTTTTAAATTATTTTTTAAAATATTTAACCTCTAAAAATATTAATTAAAATATTAGTTTTTACCATTTTTCAATAAATCCCAAAATAATAAAAATAACATCAAAATATTAAAAATGCATTTAATTTAAATTTTACTAAAAATTATTAAACTTAATTTTAATTCTGAAATTAAAGATATGAACTTATAAAATGATTATTTTAATTATTTTCGAATAGTCAATCACTTTAAACTTAATAAAAAAATACAAATTTCCATCTGGGTGGGAGAATCACCATTCTAAATTCCACATACTTAAATCAACATACAGCATCCACACATTTACACATTCAAACAATTTAAAATATTCCGCACATACCCCTCGGTTTAAATGGCTTTAGCCATTCTACATTTCAGATCAAGATTCTGCGTCCTCTAGTTGTATCTCATAACTTCTTTCGTGTCTTTGCTTTATAATTTTAGCTGGTCCCATATAACGGTTTCTTTTCCGACATTACTTGAATATCTCTCTGTTATAATCCGTTGCTTCGGCCCGATCTTCAGTTCAACCGGAACTAACTGCTCATATGACCATAATTTTAGCTGGTCCCATATAACGGTCATCATCTTTTGATGGGTTAATTTTCTTTATCAATACTTTTTCTCCGACCTGAAATATTCGCCTTGTTTCAGTTATATTTTTATTTTCTTTTTCTCCACTTTTTCCTTCTGTTGTAGTTTTCCACCCATGTCTTAGTTTTCTTCCGAAGATTATCTCGGCTGGAGATATTCCAGTTGTTGTTTGCATTGTACCGTTTAACATGAATTCTATTTCTGCCAACATTTCTACCCAATCTCTATTCATTTCATCCTTTAATCGTATATTTATGGCGTCTCTTATTGTTCTGAATTGTCTTTCTATGATCCCGTTAGTGTTATGGTGATAAGGACTTGAATAGACTATTTCCGTTTTAAATCTTTTCGTCGTTTCTTTAAAGAGTGCTGATTCAAAAGTTTTCCCTCTATCAACGTGTATCTCCTTTGGTGGTCCGAATTTCCAGATCCATTTCTCTAATAGTACATTTCGTGTAGTCTTCTCGTCTTGGTGTGACACTGCGGCAAGTTGATGTACCTACTAAATTGATCGATTATTGCTAAAATGTATTGGTAGCCATTCATAGTCCTTCTAAATGGTCCGCAAAAGTCCATGTAAATTTTTTGAAATGGTTCGTCGACAGATTGTTTAATGTGTTTCTCTTTCGTTTTTGCAGTCATTGCCTTCTTTTTCTGGCAGTTTGTGCAACTTTGTACGATGTTCTTTATTTGTTGTCTCATTTCATAGATATCGAAGTTATCTTTTATGTAATTGTAAACTTTCTTACTTCCTGCATGGCATAACATTTTATGTATATCTTCTATATCTTCTCTTCTTCCAAGGGATCCAATATTTGTTATCTCTTGTCGTCACGATATTGTTTTTTAGAAGCCATTCTTTTGTCTTTCTCATTCTAATATTTTCTTTAATCTGTTCTATTTCTTTACCATTCGTCTGCAAAATTAACTCTTCTGAATCTTCAGTTAAGGCAAGGATTCTAGTTTTAACTTTTCCTTTTTAGCGTCATCGCGCATTGTCTGACATTGTAAACATAGTTCACATGTATTTCTCGACATTGCGTCTGCATTAGTGTGTTTTTCGCCCTTGCGGTATTCCATCCTCATGTCTAGTCCACTAAGGAAGTTTATCCAAGTTTGGAATTGTGGAGTTATTGGGTTCTTCGTTGTCATCATGAATGTAATGGCCTTATGGTCCGTTCTAAGTAGAAACTTCTTTCCGTATAAGAAATGTTTGAAGTGTTGGGTAAAGTAATAGATTGCCAATCATTCTTTTCTTGTAATACAGTATCCCAGTTCGTGTTTGTTCATCTTGTGGGATCCATATGCAATTACTCTTTCCCTTCCGTATGCATCCTTCTGTGCCAGTATAAACTCCTTTTCGAAATCTGGATATGCAAGGATCGGTGTTTTTGTCATTTTATTTTTTAATGTCTGAAATGCTTCGTCACATTCCTTTGTCCATGTCAATTTTTTATCTTTATTTTTTCCACATAGGCCTTCCAGTATTTTTGAATATTTTGCATAATCCTTCAAAAATTTTCTATAATAGAAAATAATAGTTCGTTATAATAGTTCGTTAGCCCCAAGAAACTTCTCAAATGTTTAATGCATGAAATTTGTCGATTGCTTCAATTTTCGTTTTATCCGTCTCTATACCATCTTTGTTCACGACATATCCTAAAAATTTTGTCTTTTCTACCATGAATTGACATTTTTCAGGGTTTATCCGAAGGTTCGATTTTTCAATCTTTTGAAATATGTGTTCGACTCGTCTGAAATTTTCTTCTTTGTCTTTTGCAAGATTAGAATATTGTCCAGGTATACAACTGCTTCTTTCCAGTTTAATTCTCCTAACACTCTTGTCATTAGTTCTTGAAATGTTGCTGGGGCAGCTGCAATTCCGAATGGCATTCTTTTAAAACAATATTGGCCGTTCTTTGACGAAAATGCATTTTTTAATTTTGAATCGTTCTCCAATTCAACTTGATGATATGCACTCCCCAAGTCGATCGTGCTGAAGTATTTCGCTCCATTTAATGTATTTAGCATTCTTTTTTCTTCTACATTTGGCATTTGAAATGCTGGTCTGATTGTGACTTTATTTAATTGTCGAAAATCAACACATACACGGATATCCTGTTTGTCTTTTTTCCATACGCATACTAGCGGAAAATTCCACGGCGAACTGCATTTTTCAATGATATCATTTTCCTCGCAATTCTTGATAATATCATCTAATTTTTCCTCAAAGTGTTTTGGCTGTCGGTACGGTTTTACCAATATTGGTTCTACTTGCGTTTCAATTTTATGCTTAGTTAGTGTGGTCTTCCCTATATCCCATTTGTCCGCCATAAATATCGTTTTATAATCTATTAGTAATTTCATTAATGGTTCATCTATATTATCTGCGTATATTTCCATTATTCTTTTAAGTCCATCTCGATCAGTTAAAGTATCGCGAATTTCCAGCACTCCTTCGTTGTATCCTGTTTCTTTCTTTAGTTTTATGTTGAATTTATTTAAAAAAATCCATTCCTGCAATCATTTCGGATTCTAAATCTTTTACTACAAAAAAGTCCACTGTTTTCTGTATTCTTTCAATCTTAATCATTAGTTGTACTATTCCGTGATTTACTAGTTCCGAATCTTTATCACAGTTTATACGTCTTTTTGTCTCCTTTATTTTGATATTTTCCATATTTTTGAGTATGTCTATTTTAATTACATTGAATCGTGCTCCCGTATCCAATAGATATCGTACTTTTTTATTCTTTATTTGAAATTCTATACTAGGTCTCCCTTTCAGTTCTTCGTATTCTATTTTAAACTTTGATACTTTCATTATCTCTGTGCTTCTTTCTTCATCTTTTTCTGTGATCAAACTGTCACATTTCTCATTGTGTATTTCGTTTTCACCATCTAATATACACAATTCCTGAGGAATATTTTCAATAACATCCCATACACAACATATGTCATCATACAAACAATCATTCATATAGTCAAACATACACATCCATTCGTTTCTTACTGAAGTACACTGATCACTTCTCCCTGTGACCGTGCCTCCTCGTTTCCCTGTTCGTCTCTGAAATTTTTCTTGTTTGTAATATTTTCTTTCCTTGTTAGATTTCCTCTTTTATTCGATCTTTCCGACATTCTTTCCCACTCGTCATCAGGGTCTTCTAATTCTGCTACTTGGTCTATTCTATTCTTATATCCCATCCTACCTCTTTACTGTGTGTTTTCGTATTCTTTTCGTTCATTTCTTCTAATTCATTTCTTCATTCTAATTCTCTTTCAGATTGTTCGCTTTCTCTAAATCTGTTCGGATTCTCATAATATTGTGTTCTTACTTGCCCTTTCTTATTACAATGGTTGCATTTAACATTTGGACATTCCCGTCTCACATGTCCCTCTTCATGGCAGGCCCGAAATATGATCCTTCTCGCATTAAAATTTCTTCTTGGTTCTTCGATCTTTCTCTCTTCGTATCTTGGTCTCGGTCTTCTTGTTCTATATTCTACTTTCTTCCATTCTTTATTTTCCTTTGTCGTGTATACATCCACTCTTATATTCCTGTCTTTCCGCTCAAATTCGTAAATTTTCTCTTGGATATTTTTTCTATCTTCTGCTTTTGTAGCATTTCTCAGAGTCATTTCTCTTCTTACTTCTCTATCTTCGATGGCGTTGACGTACACTAGATCTGAAAGTTCCTTTTTTCCTAGTTTTTTCTCAACTAGTCTTTCCACTAGTTCATCAATCTTTTTAAATACTTCTGATGGATTTTTATCCCCGATTCTAATCTCTACAAGCTCTTTCATTATCTCTAAAATATTTTTATCTTTTGAGAATGCACTTCTCATTCTTGTTTCCCAGCTGCCTCCTTGCGTTTTCTCATATTTGTTTATCGTTTCTGGGGTCATGAATGCTGTAACTAATATTGCTTTTCTTTCTTCTTTAAATCCCAAAATCTTTGAATATCTCTTAAAGCTTATTAGGAAGTCTTCTAATTTTACTTCTGACCCATCGAATGTCTCCGGCCCTTGATAACTGGTGTCACGTGGTCGCGTGTTGCCATATTAAGAACATTTAAACAAATCTCGTTTAAATCTTTATTGCAATTACATTTAGAGTCATTAAGACTCTCAGAAGGTCTTTCATCATTTGCCATCGTTCTAATCGGTTTTCTTATTTCTGTTTTTAATCATGATTATTCGAACAATTTTTCTAAATTATTTTTTAAAATATTTAACCTCTAAAAAATATTAATTAAAATGTATAGAATAGAAGATGGCAAAAGGCTGGAATATCCCGGAGGTAACAGAAAATTTAGAAATGATCAGGGAAACGAGGACGCATAATCACAGGGAGAAGAGATAAGTGTGCTACAATAGAAACTCAAAGTAGATTTATGATTGATTGTATGTATGAATATGTTTGTGATTGTATGTTTAATGATGTGTTTGAAAATATTTCTCTGTAGATATGTAGATTAGATAATGAACCTGAAGAAGACGATGAAATATTTACTAGTATGGATATAGAAAATGAGAAAAAAATAAAAAAAATGCTGAAGGTGTATTGATATTACCGAAGTTTAACATAAATTATAAAGAGTAGAAGGATGACCAAGTATAGAGTTCCGAATAAAGAATAAAAATGTCAAATGCCTGTTAGATACAGGAGCTCGAGTCAACGTTACTAAAGCAGAGATAATTAAAGATATGAAAGATGTCAAGATCAAAAAAACTAAAAGACGTATACAATCTGCGAATGATTCAGAACTTATAAACTATGATATTGTTCAACTTAAAGTGATAATTGAAAGAATAAAGAAAAAAGCTAATATGGACGGAAAAATGCAACAAAGCGTATCAAAAATTAAAGGAAAAGATGATCAATACACCAATACTAGCATACCAAAGTTTCTGAAAATAATACATATTGGACATGGACGCTAGTTTTGACACCATTGTTCCGGTGATATCACAGAAAGATATACATGGAAGAGAAAGAGTGATTGCATATGGATCCCACAAAATGAACAAACATGAATTGGGATACTGTATTACGAGAAAAGAACTGCTGACAATCTACTATTTTACACAACACTTCGAGCACTATCTGTATGGCAAGAAATTTATATTAAGTACGGATCATAAAGCCATTTCCTTTATCACTCTGCAATTTCAAACTTGGATAAATTTTCTTAGTGGGTTGGATATGACAATGGAATACCAGAAAAGTGAAAAACTCTCTAACGCCGATGCAATGTCGAAAAATTCCTGTGAAATATGTGTACAATGTCAAACTGTGCATGAGGAAGCTAAGAAGGGTAAAGTTAAAACAAGAATCCTAGCGTTAGACAATGAATCCAAAGGATTCAAATGGCAGAAAGATAATGACGAGATAAAACAGATTAGATCAGATATCAGAACTGGGAAAACAAAGAAATGGTTACTGAAAGATGATATCGTATCGACAATGGATAACAACTACTAGATTCCGAAAGGCAAAAGGACTGAATTCGTGGAAGAAATACACAAGATGCTGTGTCACGCTGGTTGCAAGAAAGTTTATAATTATTTGAAAGATGATTTCGATATGGAAGATATGAGAAAAACGAGAAAGGACCTTTTAAAAGAAATATTAATGAATGTCAATACATACTAGCGATAATCGATCAATTTAGCAAATACATCCGTTTGAACGCAGTAGCTCATCAAGACGAGAAAACCGTGCGAAAGGTATTACTAGACAAATGGATTTGGAAATACGGACAACCAAAAGAAATCCATGTCGATAGAGGAAAAACATTCGAATCAGCCCTTTTTAAAGAAACAGCAAATAAATTTAAAGCTGAGATAGTATTGTTGGTGTATTAGCGTGATTATCACAAAAATGAAATGAAAACAAGAGATTATTTATAAAAGATTTATTTATTATATACAATATCAAATCTCACAACGATATTCAAATTTAAAAAAAAACTTAGCCTATTTAGTAATTTAGAGTTTAGGTAAGAGGGAGAAGAAAACTTCTTCTGCCCTTCTTATTTTAAAAATATATAAAAATATATTACCACAAAAATATATAAATTATATTAAGGATTTGGTCCGTACCTTTTCTTTAAATTCGTAAATAAGACTTTCTTCGTCTAATTTAATTCTTTAATCTGATGTTTTGATCACGATTTGATCGTCGCCTTTTATATCAACCACACTGAATTTGATTATCTCTGCGTGAGATAGTAAATGCAAATTTGACAAATTCCTTTGGTGGTCAAATACTTGCACTTTGAAACTCTTAATTAATTAAGGTTTTCTCTTTTAAACGATTGTTTTTCAAGTACACTCTTTCCTTCTCAAACTCTTGTCTTCAAATATAATTAAGGTTTCTTCTTCTAATTTATGATCACCTTCTTCCTAAGTTTTTTGTTCTGGCCTTTCTCTTTAATCTTTCTTCTTTTTATACTATCTTTTCTAACTTTATTTCTTTTTATTTATCTTTTAAAATGATTTGCTTATTTTATCAATATAAATAATCTTCAAACTAATTTCATTTATTTACTTTATTACTTATCTTAATTCGTTTATTTATATATATTTTATATTTATTATGGTAAAGAGGTAAATAATTTATTTTTATTATACCTATTTAATTAAAACAATATTAATTTTTAAATATATTTATTTTTCATACTCAACAGTATATTCCAGTCCTTACCACCACAATACTAATGGGATTGTTGAGAGACAATTCAGAACATTTAGGGATGTCATAAACATACGGATGAAAGACGAGGTCCACAAATATTGGACGGAAATCCTGCCAGAAATAGAGTTTATGCTAAATAGCACAATTCAGGCAACCACAGTGATATCTCCAGCAGAAATAATTTTTGGTAGGAAACTAAGACATTGGCGGAAAAACACCGGGGGAAAAAGACATGTTAAGAAGGAAATGAATAAAAGCACGACACACACAAAACGAGTATTGCGAATTGGAGATAAAATGCTTATAAAGAAAAAAAACGTAACGAAGAATGAGAATCGATATATGGGCCCAACCACAATAAAAAACCGACGACATGAAAGAAGTTACGAGATACAATTAGATGATGGTAGAATATTGATCAGAAATGTGGAATGGCTAAAGCCATTTAAATCGAGGGGATGTGAGGAATATTTTAAATTTGGTATGTTGAAATTGGTTTTTTAAATTTTGTATGTTGAGTTTAGTATTTGGAAATGTGTTTCTACCACCCAGATGGAAAATTGATATTTTGGATGTTCACGATAAAATATTATTCGAGTATAATTTGCATTTTAAAGTACAGCATAAGATATTTAAAAAACTTTAAAAATTTTAAATCGTTTCAAATTTTCATAATAAAAATTTAAATAAACTAAATAGCTTTTAACTAAGTTTTAAATTAAATAAATGTTCTTTCTTTACATAAAATCATTTTTTTAAATAAAATTATTATGTAGATAAAATTATTACTAAAATTACAAAATTTGAACTTTAAAAATAGTCTGAAAATAATGAAAAATTTGTTCGAATAATTGTTTATTAAAAAACATTAACTAAAATTCATCAATTTAGAACGATGTTAATTTACGAAAGCTTTGCTGAGAGTTGTCCAAAAGACAATTATAATTGTATTCAAAATAAAAGTTCGAAAAGTCATGTTGGTGTTCTTAATACTATTAACATTGTATTCCTTAACACTTTTATTATTCTTATAAATATTATCAATCTCATAACTATCATTAATATTTTACTACTATTATAAATACAATTATATTTAATACTTTTACATATTTATAAGGATTCAAAATATTCTTATCATTTAGTTGATGGATCCCATCACCTCCTGATGTGATAGTCTCGAAATTTCACTGATTCTCCGATTCAACACCCGATGGTCGAGTTATATACTTTTCATCCATTCCCGCAATTGTCACTTTGTGAGACGAATCCCGTTTTTAAATCGATAACGATTATCTGACCTCATACCGTCTTCTTTTCTGCTACATTGATACTGCAGATGGCCGTTTACTTCACATGTTTCGCATTTTAAGTACGGGAAATCTATTCTTATGTGTCCCGAGCCTCTGCACCCATTACACGTGATATTGTGGTTTTCTGCTCTTAAGTTCGATTGTTTCGGAGCTGCTGTCATTGTTTTTCTGAATTCTCTGCCAAATTGCATTTTCCTAGGTTGTTGAAAATCAATTTTCTCCTTCAGTTCCTTTGCGTACGTATCTTTCCGTTAAATATCTGCCACTTCAAAAGCTTGGACTTCCGAGTGGATCATATCAATTTTTTCGATTACCATTTTAATTGTTTCGAGTAACTTCGCTTCCTGCAAATAGATTTGAGTTTTTACATCAACCTTTTCGATACAATGTGTCAAAGAGTATTTCATTAACTATGTTTTATTTAATATGGGGCTTAAAATTTTGTCCAACATTTTTTCAACTTTATTATAATATGAATTTACCAAATCCAATCCTTTTTTATAATTGAAGGTCATGAATTAATGATGATGGCTTCTTGAATGCCTTTCGAAGACGCTCCGCAAAATTCGTTATTTTCTCGCCCACTGCTTTGTATGTTGATAGAAGATCCTTGTTGATAAAAGCCTTCCCAATGAGGGCTTGTATCGTTTCGTTTACCTGAGATACTTCGAAAAACTTCTGGCACATAGTAACAAATTGTTCTAAATCATTGTATCCGTCATATATATATATATTAGGAGACAAAATGTTGTAAGGTGTGATCGCCATATAAGAAGGCTACACGTCATTTTCAATGTTTTATTTCAATACCAAATAATACCACATTATTTAAACAGAAATTCAGGAGAATTAATAAAGATATTGTTAATCTTTTTTTTAATATATGTTTATAATTATTCATCCTTAAAACTATAGAATTAGTACCCTTTTTATGCTGTTTTTATGCTGTTCATGCGGAATGTATCTACCGAATAAAAAATAATCCACTGTATATGCTTGAACTCTCTTATAAATCCTTTTTAACCATCAAATATTTTAACTGAAATTGTATACTCCAAAATTAATATTACCACTAGTAAATGAAAATATTTTTTTAATCCATTCTTTATGCGGACAGAACTCTACTTGGCCAACAGTTTTTTTTGTAATCTTTTGTTGAAGGGAAAATTATTATTACATTTTTAATCAATTTATTATGTTATTAGTAACTATTAAAATCTTTTGTAGAATGGAAAATTGCATAGAAAAAAATTTACAACTCCATTTTGCAATTAAATAGTTACTAATAACATAATAAATTTATTATAAAGTATGGAAGGAAAAAAACCAAAACTTTTCTATTTAATACAGTTTAAACATTTCTGGATAATCGTAAAACTTTTGTTTTGCAAAAAGATGTTTTTGATTTTCTAGTTTGAACAAATTTCAAAATTATCATTTATTGTCATCAAGAATAAGTAAATATGCAAAGTTTGGAGAAAACGCCGAACATTTCGACGCAGGGACTTTTCGACGCCATAAATTAATTTTTAATAAATTGGTAAATTTTTTTTAAAATTATTATTAATAGACTTAAAATGAAATATGTTTTTCTAAATTAGGATTTTCGGGACTAAAATGAAATAATTGTACATAAATTAGGATTATTAGGAATTAAATGTAATAAATTTTCATAAATTAGGATTTTTATTCATAAAAGGAAATGAATGTTTATAAATTAGGAATTATTAGATAAAATCAAATAAAATTTTATCTTGTAGATAGTTTTCTCTTAACCAAAAAATCCTCAAAATTGAAATCAGTATATAATAAAATTTGCAATAAAATTACAAAATTTAAATTTTTTAGCTTAAATTATTTGGGAAATCTTGTAATAATCTTCAACGTAACTTAAAATAGGAGTGAATTCCCAGTTAAACTATTACTCGAAATGATCTTTCCAGTTTCTTGTATACCAATTGATTAGCTCGTCGTCTGACACATTATGTACAATTATTTCACTTTATTCCCAAAAATTCTAATTCATAACAAATTATTTTATTTTATTCACAAAATACTAATTATTAAAAATTAATTTCATTTAATTCCAAATAATCTTTGTAAGTAGCGTTTATGCCACTTTCATTATTATCACATTTTAAAGCCATAATTTAACACCACCAAAAAATTTATTAATATTTACAATTCATATACTTAAACAAATTTCTTGTTAATTCAATTATTTCGCCCAAAATTAGTTCATTAATTTTTTTCGATTAAATTTTGAAAATATACAAAAATTTAAATCTAAAATAATCTTACATTTTTTTACAAAAATTTTACAATATTAAATCTTAATTAATCTTATATTTTTTACCAAGAATTTTACAATATTAAATCTTAATTATTCTTATATTTTTTACAAAGAATTTTACAATATTAAATCTTAATTAATCTTATATTTTTTACAAAGAATTTTACAATATATAATCCTATATTTTTACAAAAATTTTACCCTTAAATAATTTACATTTTCTTACAAAAATTTACAATAACCATTTTATTAAAAAATTATTTCTGAAAATATTAATCCGTTAATTAAAATTTATTTAGCTTATTCTATAACTTTTATTAAAATATGTTAATTGTTATTACTGTAAACATATTTTAAATAAGTATTTATTATCATATTTTTACGTACATTGTAATTGTTAATTTATTTCTTTTAAATTTTCAAATTAAAAAAAATAATAAACTATTTTGGCGAAACTTGAAACTAACCCCTCATAATCTTAATTTATGTACAATTTTAGTCCCAAAAATCCTAATTTAGAAAAAAGTTTATTTTAAGTCTATTTATACTAATTTTAAAAAATTTTACCAATTTTTTAAACATTAATTTCTGGCTTCAAAATGTCGCGGCGACCAAACATCCCGTTGTCGAAATGTCCCGGCGTCGACATATATATATATATATATATATATATATATATATATATATCGACACCAATAAAAAGAATGGAAAAAAGAAAACAAAATTGATAGTTACACTTTTTATATTTTATTAATTTTTCAACTTTCACGGATAAGTACTTTTAAAAATTAATGCACATTTAAAATTTCAGTGGTTTTCTGAAACTATTTTAGGATATTTTATCAAGATTCAAAACTATTAATTTCGATGATCATTTTATTAAATGTTGATATTTTATCTTTCATAAACTAAATTTCAAAGAATATAATATTTATATTAACTTTATATCATATCGTTAAAAATTGGATTTAAATTATAATGAAAATATATTGATTTTGCTTTCCGTTTTTAACAATTTGTTTTAACTTATCAAAAATATCATAAGTAACTAATTTATGTAGGAGTTGTTTTTGAATTGTTTCCTTAATACTTGAAAAAGCTGTAATTATCTTTCAATTTACATATATTTATAATGCTCTGGAATTATTTTATTGCATCATTTATTTTTTTGAATTTTGTTTTTTTTAGTCATGCTCTTACTGACTTAGGTAACGTTTACTTAAATTTGATGAATTTGAAATAAAACTTTAGTGTCAACCGCGGACTGTTTTAGTATTCCAAATAATCCGCTAACAATGAGAGGACTTCGCATCACTTCAGCTGCTCAGTCAGGTAAAAAAGTCTGTTATTATGGGCCAGTATCTAATGAACACTATTTTTCAATTTTAATCAATAAATTGAATTTACAAAAGATTAATAATGTTTGTCCGACAATAAAACTTGAAGTTTATCAAACAGTTCGATTTGAACTTGAAATGGTTAATGAAATTCAATTACAGTGGCAAGTTCCCGAGAATCCAAAAAATATATTTGAGGCTGATTGTAATAGTTATGGATCTTCTATTGGAAAAGTACTCAATACTCTAACACCCGGAGATAAAATCATGCTATCGTACGATCCTGGTACAGAAACAGCTCCAGCGGATGCCTTTTTTATCACATTGTCGTCATATGTAATAGGACAGTCTTATAGCTGTCCCGATATCAAATTCAGATGCTGGAATAGTAATTATAAATGTATCGACGAATCTTTGGTTTGTGATAATGTCGATAATTGTTATGATAACTCGGATGAGAATGATTACAAATGTACCGGGCGCATCGGTGATATGCCTATGCCATTATTTGTTATCATCATAATATCTGCGATCTTGTTACTTATTTTCATAATTATGGTTATAATTTTGATCATGAGGAATCGCAAATCGAATCAACATAAGAGACAACAAATATTGAATAGTGGAAATTATCCTAATTATGAAGGTAATTTTATTTTTTGTGCTATTATTAACATTTATTTATTTCAATAAATTAAAACTTTAAAAAAACATTTATTAAATATAAATTCATATTATTCAACCTTGTTTGTTATTTGGTTTACTTGAAACAGTAGTAATTCTTTTACCAATTAAAAATACGACATGTTTTATTTACGATTCCAATGTTTTTGGATATTCTTTATTATCTCATATTTAGTTTAATGTCATTTTATTGTAAGATTTTTTGAAACGTAAATAAAAACATGAACTAAATCTTAAAATTCGCAGTCACTTCTTGAATCAGTTATATATGTATTATTTATGCCCAAGCTAGACTCAGAAACTATAGCACCGAATTCAATTAAACTTTGTAAAGTTGTTTTAGACATCCTTAAAAAGGTTTCTGCAAAAAATCTTATAAAATTAAAGAAATGTGATTTTTTTTCAATTTGCCATTTTATCAAACTATTTCCAATTGGGGGCTGTTCATAAATGACATCACGCGATTCTTTCACTAAATACTGCAGCATTTCGATTTGACATCACATTTCCCAAACCCCCCTCCCCCACGTCACACTTCGTCACAATATTCTGCCCGCACTCCCCTCCTGTCTGACGTCGTTTATGGACGGCCCCTTAGCCCAGCGATCGTCAATTCGAATATTATTTAACTCGTCTGGAGGAGGCGATTTCAATGTATATTGTTTTATCCAGTGTGACACTGTTTAGCGACAAAGCACGATAATAACGCGTTTACAGTTCCGCTGTATGTCTCAATGCCCGCTATGGAATTTCAGAGAGTAGTAAATTCATACAAATCTGACCAACCTTACTTTAAATTTTTAATATTTGATTTGTTAAATTTGTTAAAATGTGGTTTAAGGAGCGTGATAGTAAAATCGGACAATAAGTCAGTAGTTTCGTGGGTAACCGCAACAATCTCAGATCGCGAAAAATTAAATACCAAGGCTTCCTGTGAGCTTTTAATAAAACGAAGATTGTCGATGATCAAGGAGTTGTGTCAGGAGTGTGAGATTGATTTTTTTAACAGCGAAGATAGAAAGGTGGACGAGTTGACAAGAATCCCAAATAATTAAAATGAAGCAATTGTTTTTTATCGGTTACCGACGATCTACTCAAGCTTCAGCAACTTCATGAAAAGTGTAATTTAGGCGCAAACAGAATGTGACATCTATATGCAAAATAAGGAATAGGTGTTTCAAACGTGGATATCTAGGATCTGATTTCACGATATCGAAAATGTCAGTCCATCTATCCGTCACCCGTAAAATGTAAGACCGGTAGGCTGAGTGTCAATAAAAAATGGAAAAGACTTGTTTTTTTAAGTAAAAAAGTTTTTAAGTGTTATCGACTGTGGTCCTTCTCGATTTGCGATATGGAAAATAATGAAGGCTGAAGACGTCAAGTCAATTGTCACAGAATTCTCAAGTTTGTTTTGTGAACGCCGGTTCCCCAAGGAACTAATTATCGATAATTATACCACATTTCATTCGATAAAATTCAACAAGCTAATGGAAAAGTGGAATGTTTGAGTCATGTATCGTGTCATCAATCGACAAAATTGCAAAGGAATAATAGAAAAGAATCATATAACAATCAAAAGTATTGCGTCCAGATCAAATATCAGCGTCTTGGAAGTCTTATGGTGGTATAATAACACACCATCTGAAGGAAGGGAAACACCAAGCGCAGTATAGCTATTTGCCCATAGGGTTAGATATAATTGATGAAAGTCAGAAGGAACCGTTTTGTAGAAATCAAGGTTAAACAGTACACCATGTACACAGCAATGGGCTAAGGGGGTCGTCGTGAAAAGAATAGATCAAAGGAAATGTCTGGTAAATTGCCACGGATTTTGCGGTCCGAGACATATTATAGATATTTGACCAAGGCAGCCTGACTTGGTTGGAAATTCCAAGTCATACTGTATGAATATAGAGGAAACTGTATCACTGCCATACAATCAAACACAAGAGGAACAATTATTGAACAATCTGCCATGTAGAGAAAGACGAAGACCAACTTATTTAAATGATTACATTCTGGACTCAGATTATACTGTGGACGAATCTGGTGGATTGTTAGATATTAGATATTTTAATTATTTAAAATATTTAATATATGCTTTTGATCGATATTTTGTCTGAATATGAACGATTAAATTGTGTTTTAGAAAATAAACTTTTCGCGTGTTACATTGAATGTGGTATTGAAGTTTTTAATATAATTTAAAATATTAATTGTTTCTTCTTAAAATGTTTAAATTTGATTTCAATCAGTAAGAGATCTGATGATTAATTTATGTCATAAATATTTTCTTATTTGTTTTCAAATATTAGAATGATCTTTAGAAAAATATTAATAAAGAAAAATGTTGAATAATTATTGTAATGACAATTTTACTGGTAATATTAAATTAAATATTCGAAAAATCATATTGATGTTGTTAATAATAACTATCATAATCTATTTTGTCCGGGTTAAAGCAGTTTAGTCTTCCAGTATTTAATACAAATAAATTATATTGTTTTTATCATTTTACCATTTAATATTTTTACGAACATTAAAATATTTCTTATTATTTTCAAATGGCCTGTATTTTTACTTTCAGTAAATAAAATAAAATTCTCAGTATATTTTAATTGATTTCAGTTTTTTTCAATTCTCAGCATTTAATAAAAGCCATTTTATTATATTAAATAAATGTGGCCCGCCATTTCACCGTATATACTACAATGTACAATTGTTAAAGTATGATTGATATATTGATTGGAACTCCACTCCCTATGAAAATTAGAGATATTTTATGTCAAGGAAAGAATAATGCAAATAAAGTGCTGTTTAACCATTTCGTTACTAGTAACGTATGTATACGTTTTTGAATATATGAGTAGATCAATATTCTTCGATTAATATTTTTACGAAGTTTAAAAATTTTTTACTGTTTTTTAATACTGAGAATTCAATTTCAAATCCTGAGAAATCAATCTAAATAATATTATTAATAAAAAGAAATTTTTATAAAAACAACCACGTTTTTCAAGCATTACCAATGCACTAAAAAGAGGAAAATAATTTTTTTTCTAGACATGTGCGAAATTTTATACCTAACTAAAAACGTGGGGCGGATT
>MQRK01212974.1:15831-31870 GCA_001938485.1 Girardia tigrina | reverse complement strand
AAGTGTTTCGGTACTTCATCTTTGTCCAACCACTGTGCAGATCGACGTCGGTTATCATACAGGATCCATTTCTCATCACAGGTAACAATACAATCAAGAAATGGATCGTTTTTATTGCGCAGATGATTGGCAGAACAAATTCCATAGCATCGGTTCTTTTGATTTTCATTCAAATCATGTGGAACCCATTTATCAACTTTATTGATTTTTCCAAGTTGTTTTAAATGATCCAGGACTGTTGAATGACTAATGTCCAACCCATCTACAAGTTCTCTGATTGTTATACGGCGATCTGTTTCCACCATTGTCCTCAAATTTTCGTTGTTCACAGCAACTGGACGACCACGACCTTATTCATCTTCAAGGTTTTCATCTCCATCAGAAAATTTTCGGAACCATCGTTGCACTGTGCGCTCAGAAGCTGTTCCCTTGCCAAACGTTTTATTGATATTGCGAGCCGTTTCTGCTGCTTTACGACCCAGTTTAAATTCGTACAAGAAAATTGTAATTTTTTCCATTATTAATTTAGCACCGTAAATATTCTAAAAAATAACAGCAATATTTTAATAATGGCTATATGAATATACAGCAAGGCATAAGATTTCAAATAATATCTGACACTAATGCATTTAAACTTATATACATATCAAAGTAGATAAACAAAGTATAAAGCTCAAAAACCGCCATTATTTTTCGAACAACCTAATAATTTAATTTCTGTAAAAAAATGATTGTTTTTAATAGTTTGTAGGATTAAAGAAGTTTATTTTTAAGAAAATTAATTTATAATAAAAGTTACCAAAGTATGATGAAATAAAAAAAAAGATTGGGATTTAATTTCCTTAAAAATATTTAAAGCTATAATTTATTATACTTAAAATATAAAATTTTAATTAAATAAAATTATATATGAATATTTATATGTCAAATAGGATATGTGGTTGTGCTAAAAAGGAAATATTGTTCCTCAAAAATTTGTTTATAAAATCATTGTTAGAAATAAAGTTTTTCGTTCATGACTTCTTTTATTGATCAAGAACCCAACAAATAGCATGTTGAATTTTTCAATCTAAGAATTTTAATCAAAATATGTCCGAAAAACGAAACAGTAAAAACTTTTGACCTCTTACATTTATTTCCAATATTCCGAGTGATAACATCGTCAACCTCATTAAGTCTTGCGATGATCTTAATCCGTTGTTCAAAAATATTTATATTTGACTGATTTTATACCATATGGTTTTCACATTTGCTGAAATTAAAAAAACTTTTTTTGAGAAATTATCTTTCTGTTAAATTTTGCTTTCATTATCCTTATATTTAATTTGTATGTGGCCATCATTTATTTTAATTTTAATGTACTTGGGTATTTAGCTATAATAAAAACTTATTAAAAATTTAGAATAATTTAAAATTTATACACTTAGGATACTAGCACTAATGACATACCTTTTATTTTACGACCAGGGTGATTTCTCGAAACGTAGTTAGTCGAAAATTAGTTTCTTATTAGACATAGACGATTGATTTGAAAAAAAGTTAAGTTATACTAGATCTTTTCTCTAATAACTTAAACTTTTTCATATAATGTTATACAGAATTTCCATTCATTTTTTCATTCTTTAAATTAAATGATATTCATGATTTTTTTGGTTTTATATAAACTTCACCAGTAGAAATAATTTTAATAAATACAGTTATTAATAAATATAAAGTTTGAAATAATAAACCATCATGATAATGAAAATAATGGAAAAAAATAATCTTAAATTTTCACAAGGGTATTGAAATTAAGTAATTCTTCATTGGATTGAAAAAAATTTCATTACAAATATTAACTATATTAAAAAACACATTAAAGATCAAATCAAGTATCAGATTTTTTTATTTAAAAATTCAAGGATGTATTTTTATTTTACTATTAACTTTAAATGACAAAAAGAACAACCTTACCAATACTTGTTCATTATTAATATATCTAAAATCGGTGATCCGAAAAATTTGTCCCGGCAATTTTCACGAAAATGCATTTATTTTAAAAATTATTTTTAAGAAAATGTATTAATTTGATATGATCGAAAATGATCAGAATGATTCCATGTTTTTGCATTTATTCATCATCTGACGTTTTAGATGTCTTTGAAGAGTTACTAGACTGTAATGAATTCCCTATTACTTCCAATAGCTTCATATTTGGAAGACACACATTGGAAAAAAATGGTGTAGTAGATATAGATCACATATTTTGGAAATAGAGATGTGGAATCAATACCAGCGAACATTGAATGAAGATCCTCGTACAAATAATTATATAGAAGGTTGACATCATCGATTCGCAAAGATGTTTGGTACAGTTTACCCAAATACTTAAGTATATATAGTTTCATTGACGTTCTCAAAAAACAAAGTTTGCATCAATATGATCGCCCTTAGCCAAATTCCATGATTTCTAGAAATGTGACTTTGAAATTGTGACCATGATAGGTGTAATAATATTGAGTATATGATTATTGAGTAAAAATGATTTTATATTTGCGGTGTGTATTACGTCCCTATAATTATAATAATTAAAATTTTTTTCTAAAGAATTACCAGATCCTACCTATGAATTTGGTATGCATTTTGATCATTAAATTTGTCACAATAATCTCTTCATTATTATAATCTCGGGACAAATTTTCCTGGGGACGAATTGTAGGGCACAAATTTATCGACACTCCTAAAGTTGTATTGGAATTTTATAAAAATTCTTTTGCATTCAATTTTTAAATAATTTTTCCGAATTTCAGTGTTATAACTAGTTAAAATTGAATATCGATTAGAGCTGAAAAACTGTTTTTTTACGTAAATACTCACATCTTAAAAACATTTTTTGACCAAGAAGCACATCTATGGCAGCGACGGCCAATGTGATATGAAAACAGTTTAGATAACTTAAGACGTCAGAGACTATTAGAATACATTTTAAATAGTAATTTCTTTTAGATTCAAGCTTTTAAAAGATTCTGGGTCTCGATATAAAAGAGACGGTGTATCGACATTAAAATATTCATTGGTTGAAAATAGCTACAAAACATCGAATTTGATGAAACTTATCACTGTTCAATTTCCTGAGACTGAAGTTCTGAAGCAATGGGTTTGAAAATTTTTTTTATTAAATTGTTTAATATTTTTATTTTAAGAATATCTGAATAATCAGAAGTAAGAATTTGCTTTATGTGTAAAAAATTTGCTTTATGTGTATGAAATTATTTTATGTTTTTTTACTTTTTATGTTTACATATTATTTTTTAAGTCCATATTAAAATTTAATATTTGCTATAGTACTTTTAACAATACACAATTTGATTGAACGACGAATGAATTATAACGTTTGTTATTAAATTTGCATAATTTATACGTTTCTGATTGCAGAAACAAATGATAATGAATGGCATTTACCATCTTCGAACGAAACTGTTATTACTTTATCAATATCATTATTTAAGATTAACTGTTTTAATGCTTCTAAAGATTCCTGTTTCCACTCAATACTGAATGCTTTACCTATTAAATGATGTTCAAAAACTTATGTGACTTTGTACTTAAAAGCAAAGATGAAATAAACGATGAAGTTTAATAGAAATTCACAAACGTCCTTTAAACATTGCTGTATTGATTTGATTGACACTGTAAAATAAATTTGTTTAAACATTAGTGAATCTAACAATATTATAATACCATTAATAATAGTAATAATAATCATAATAATAATTATTATTATTTAATTTCGCTTATATCCATTTACCATTGTGACTAAAGGTATAAGATACGATTCCTACTCCAAAACCTAATAAAATAAAGAATAAAAGATACTGTTCAATGTTCTAACAGTGCACAATCAATTTGTTAATAATTCTCGTTAAATTATACGCAGTGATTCAGCGTGCAACGAGCGGTAACAGGCTTATGATCAGTGATCTGATGATGCTTGTGTAACCTTCAAAATATGTTCTAAAACAGTGTTATTGTTGTTACTTTTTAAAATTATTGAATATTATGATATTTATTTTTGGCAACGTCAACAAATCAATTAATCATATTTAGTAGGAATTAATTATCTATTGTTGCAGATATTCTCTATACTATTTGATCATGTTATTTATTTTTAGATGATCAAATATGCCTTTCAATTATTACAACAATGAGATGAATGAATATTCAATTATTTCTTTTGAATTATAAAAGTGCACATCTTACGTGATAAATGTCTTTATTCGGTCTTTACGTGGCCATAAATATAATAATTATTAGTATTGTATATATCCCATCGATTTGCGTCAATTATTTAATGTATTTTGGTAGAAAAAGTTATTTTCGTATGTTAATTAGTTATAATTAACGTCTTGTTTTAATTTTATTACAAAGGAGTTTTAAATACCTGAACCACATGTTTTGCTCGACTGAAGTTTTATTTACAATAAACTGTTATTTTGATTATTGAGTTTTTTCATTGAAATCAATCGTAACAAAATATTTGAATGTTAATTAACTATTATAACTTAAAATTATATTTTGAATCATTAAAAAATTTCAATATTTCTAATTTTTAGTAGTGTTTGCCCCCCTAACTGACCAAACGTTTTTCACCTAAATTTTTATAAATTCATGCTTGCTTAGACTATACATTAAAATAAATGTATTTAAAATCAGGGCTGAGAAGCTGGAACTGGGCATTTTTGATAAACCGGAACTGGAGCCAGCAGTAATATCTATCGGCTCCGATTCCGGAAATTACTCGTCCATAATTTTGAAGTGTATGCTAAAAGATTTCTGTTTACTTAAAAGACTACCTGAGTGCCATGTAATTATGAAGTAGTCAGATGTGGCAGATACATTATATAATACATCGGAGATTTTTAATTTAAATTTAATTTACTTCTTACAATAATAACAATTTACAAAAGTATTTTTAATTTGATTCTTTAGGATTAGGCAAGTGACTGAATTTAAAAAATAAAAAGCAACATTTAAACAAAAAATATTATAATTTAAGGGATAATGTTTTAAAGTTTCTTTTTTAAATCTATAAAAATCAATCATAATGCAGCTGTAAAGCTGTAATACTGATTCTAACACAAGTTATTTTACATATCACTATTCTCAATAATAAAATTTATTAGCCTATGAACCATGATTATAAAAATTTACAAAATTAAAATAAATTGAACAAATCTTTAAAGAGAAATGTTTAGATTTGTAAATTTTTAGAGGTAATGATATATAAAATTTGAAAAAAATAATGTATATAATTTGAAGATCCATATACAAAGTATATTATCATTTATGATTTAGAAAACCAACTAAAGAAATGTAGAAAATGCCCATTCACAAGTTTTTATAAGAAAGCTTTTGACAGAGAAAAAATCTTAGAATATATTCAAATGAAAAAGTTAATAAGAATAAAAAAAGAAAATTTTAATAAATGTTTATTGTTCAAATGGTAGTCAAAACTTAAATACAAATTTTCATTGAAAATAAGACGACTTACATTAATATTCTCTCAAAAATATTATTGAGTTTAAAGAAAAAAATATTATTTGTTTTAATTTGCAAATTTACATTTTAATTGACATATTTAACTTTTTACAAAATTAAATATTAAATATATATGTAAAAAAAGAAAATAAGCAAAAATAAAAAATGGAATGGAAGATTAAACATACTTAAAAAGAAAAGCAAAACAAATAATCATAAATATAAATAGACAAAATATATTTTAGAAGTAGAGTACATAAAGAGAAAAATTTAGTCAAGAGATAAACAAGAAAATACCATAAAAAGACAAGAAAAGATCACAAAATGAAGACAAAAGTTATTAAAATCGTTTAATTAATTGGAAAGGGATTAATTAAAAAATATAGTTTTGTAAGGTCAAAACGATTCAGATACTTCAGTTGAAAGATAATCGTTTCCTAGTGTTATAACAATAATTAGGTACAGTTATTAAAATAATTACTGTACCGGATAGTATAAATTGGATAGTTAAATTGAGCAAGATGAAGAAAGAAAAGAAAGATTGATTAATTTGAACAAAAGGCTTTAGGTGGATAAAGAAAAGATATTGCAAAGTAAAAACAAATTTTACGAGAAGAAAGGAGTAAATCATTGAAGCCAAGTGTGTATTCGAAATGTAATTTATATATTAAATTATATATATATATATATATATATATATATAACAGTAAAAAAATTGATTCATCTATAAACGTACAGCCTAAACCGTAAGTCCTAAAAATATGAAATTTGGAAGTGTGAGGAATATTTTAAATTTGGTATGTTGAAATTGGTTTCTTGAATTTTTTATGTTGAGTTTAGTATTTGGAAATGTGTTTCTCACACCCAGATGGAAAATTGATATTTTGGATGTTCACGATAAATAATTATTCGAGTATAATTTGCATTTTAAAGTACAGCACAAGATATTTAAAAACCTTTAACAATATTAAATCGTTTCAAATTTTCATATTAAAAATTTAAATAAAGTAAAAAGTAAATTCTTTCTTTACATAAAATCATTTTTAAATAAAATTAATATGTAGATAAAATTATTACTAAAATTACAAAATTTGAACTTTAAAAATTAAATCTGAAAATAATGAAAAATTTGTTCGAATAATTGTTTATTAAAAAACATTAACTAAAATTAATCAATTTAGAACGATGTCGAATTACGAAAGCTTTGCTGAGAGTTGTCCAAAAGACAATTCTAATTGTATTAAAATAAAAGTTCGAAAAGCCATGTTGGTGTGCTTAATAGGAAGAATATTTTTTTTATAACGTAGAGGTCCAGTAAGAAAGGATTTTTCAAAATTTGACCTTTAAGGCCCTGTTTTGGCCCATTTTGTTTCTTTCATTTAATATACATTAGAAGTATGTAAAATTCAATAAATTAATTTATTCATTTTGAAATAAATTAATAATAAAATTAATTGACTATGTGAATAAAGAGAAGCAAACAATAATAAATGAAAGAAATAAAATAGGCCAAAACAAGGCCTTAGAGGCCGAATTTTGAAAAATTCTTTCTTAGTGGACCTCTGCGTTATAAAAGGAATTATTCTTCCAAATTTCATATTTTTACGATTTACAGTTTTGACTGTACGTTGATAGATGAAACAATTTTTTTACTGTTATATATATATATATATATATATATATATATATATATATATACTAGCTATATATACCCGTGCTCCGCTACGGGATTCTAAATTTTAATACGACTATTTAATAGTGAAGCTTTACATTCTGGATTATTTTTATTCTAAACAGAGGGGAAATCCAACATGGACAAACTGGCTTGGGCCAGAATAGTGTCGATTATTTATTTACAAAACAAATTATTTGACGAAAGATATCAAAAGCCATTTCCTGTGTATTATAAATTAAAATAGAAATTGCTCTGAATAAGCTCTAATTTTATGAGATGGGGCATGTTTTTGCAGAGCTCTTTCTGTTTTAATTTATAATACACAGGAAATGACTTTTGATATCTTTCGTCAAATAGTTTGTTTTGTTGTAAATAATTTTTTATATATCCGACAAACAATGGATTTTAATGTGCTTCAATCATGGTAAAAAGGAAACGTCAATCCTCAATAGATTGCCAAAAATTACTACGATCAATGGACAAATATAAAAATCCTCAAAAATTCCATTCATTCATTTTTCATAAATGAGACAAACAAATGGGATCCCGTGAAAAACGCACCAAAAAATCCAATCAATTTGCTGGGAGCAGCTGCGGGATAGACAATAATTTAAGACATCTATGAGGTTATAAATAATCAGAATTTCAATGTTCATGTTAAAGAAACTATGTGATTTGAAAAGAAAAAATAAGCACAATACTAAACTCACGTGATACTACAAACAGAAAAAAAGCTAGTGATAAGAACAAATGTATCAGCTTTCTGAAAAAAAGTCCTATGAAAGTCCACAAAAAAATTGATGCTTAGGACATAAGAGATCAATGATTATTGCAATACGAAATCTAGAACCACCAAAAACAGATTGAAAAGACTGTCCACTCATCGAAAAAGGAACTCTTTTCTCTTTCCAAAATATCACAGCATTAGAAATATTATCTGTGATAAAAAAATTAAAAATATTATCCTGGAAAATCAAACATCATATAATATTATTATAGAAAACTATATAAGATTGGGACAATAGTTGTTTGATCCTTGAAAAACTATTTGAAATGATAATCGAATGAAGCCAAATTCCTAAATAATAGGTTGAATTCAAAACAATTGAAATTCTCAAATCAAATAAAGAATACAAATACAACGAAATCTCATCTTGGCGACCAATGACCTTACTAGAGTGCCTTTTAAAAGATATTTGAAGCGTGCATCACACAACTACTTGAAATATGGTTTCTGACTAAAAGTCTCTTATTTACACTGCAAAAGGCACAGAAACATTCGACGGCTGTCTAGAACACAACAATGTTCTAGGCATAATACTGGAATAAATCGAAGTTCACGTAAGTTTCATTTATCTAAATGATGCCTTCAGCAGATCGACAATGTTATCAAAGTCTTAAAACGAAAGAGAATGGATGAAAAAGTTAGACTACTCATCAAGCAACTTTACAAAATTTGAAGTACTCCTGCAAGGGACGATGTATCCCTGCAATCAATAGAGAAGTCAAACAAGTGTATCCCTTATTTTTGCTGCTTTTTAATATCGAAATTGACCCAATACTAACTGAAATACGTCGAAAACAAAAATCTGTTATCAAATTGAGAACTGCAAACTATCATGTCTATCGTGTGCGGATGACATTGCTCTAGTTTCAAACACTATTGAAGGATTACGACAATTAGTAAACATTGCATACGTTTGGGCTACGTAGACAGCAATGACATTCAGAACAGAATTTGAATTTCATTAGATTATTAAATTTTCATTAATTTTACAAATGCAAATTTAGTTCGCATGAAGAGTAATCTATAATTCAATAAAGTACTAATTTTTTAACTGGGTGAGAGAATCACAATTTCAATTTTAGCACAAATAAACACAGCACACCCGTACACAATTTAAAATATTCCTCACATTGATAAAGTAAAGTTTGACAAAAAGTAAATTTTCTTCAGTTATTTTAAAACTGTAAAAAATTGTTTTGCATATTTTGTAAGCCATCTTTTTTTTAATACTTCTTTTTGACTTATATAGTTGTAAATGCTAATGAATTTTTTTATATCCTTCTATCGATGAAATTGATGTGGTTTTGTTTCCACAGCAAAGTTTTTAAAATATAAGTTTGGGTATTTCTTAATTCGTTTTTTTTACATAAAAATACAAATTGCTTGAAAAGTTGTAGTATCAAGCAGTGGCGGTACGCGGTAAAAAAAATGGGGGGCCCGAAGACCTATATAGAACGACATTTATTGAATATCGATAGTAACAAAATTTTTGCTGCAATTATTCCGTGCTGTTGTCAATATTGGTCATCAATAAATACCAAAAAACACGTATTTTAAACAAACTATATATACTTATTTCAAATAATAAAAAAAATTCTCTTTAACTAAATGATAAAAATAAATTTCAACGTCCATCTGCAAGGCTTTTCCAGAAATGTATTGCTGCACGTGATAAATCTGTTTTTTTGGTGATTTTCAAGCACATTGATGATCAATATAATATTGATATTTATTCCACTACCTGTGATTTCAATTGATCATTTGGATACTTTTCGTTGCCGTGGCTCCTCATACTGAATGTCGATGGCGTCAGCAATTCGTTCGGCTTTTTTCCACATTAGATTAAAAGCCTTTCCAGAACATTGCTCTTTGATTGCGAAATCAGGTAGTTCACCTTTGATGATGCGGCGGATATATTGGTGTATTTTCTTTGTAGAGCCTTAGAAAGAATATTAAAGAGCTCTAAGAATTCACTCATGACTGTGAGACGGAGGCAAAATTCAAAATCAATAGCCTTTAAGAGGGATGATGCATCACCGGCTGTATCGCGATCAAACGAGGCATCCAGAGTGACGTTTTTCATTCTAGTGATTTTTACGGGGAAGTATTTTCAATAACACACCCCAGTTGTCTGAATGGGTGCTCCATTGCATTGTACTTAAAAATTGAAGAGTATGACAACAAGATGTCGCAGTGACTGTGTCCTGAGAACTTATTAAGTTCTCAAAAAGATCACGACGCTTTGTGGAACATTCTATGAAACCCTAAAGTTTTTGCATCACTCCAAAGAAATTCCTCGTCGTAACATTTTCACAGAACACGTGGATGAAAATCAGATTTAAGCGATGTGAAAAACAGTGAACGAAGTATGCTGAGGAAGAAATTTTACAAACTCTTGGTTGTACATCAGTATACTGACCACTCATGATGGAACAGCCATCGTAGCCTTGTCCGCGAATATTTGTCATAGATAATTCATGCCTTTTGAGAACAGCACTCAGCTCATCGAATAAATTCACTGCGGCGCACTTTTTGAGGTACAGTTTATCCAGCAATGACTCAGTAATGTATCCAAACGGGTTAACATTTCGAACAATAAAAGAAAATTGATCTTTCTTACTGAGGTCAGGCGTAGTATCCAAACATATATCAGCCTTCAGTAACTGAGCAAGAGTTTCAATCATCTCTGTTATCCATTTAAAATAAAATGACTAATTTCGATTCTAAGATTTATTAATTAAACACAATATCCATAATCTCGACTATTTAATGGGGAAAATAGTTATGTTATAATGACTCACATTTTCAAAGCCTTTTCATTGATTTACACTCTCAAACACACACATACTATCAACATACATTCAGCATACATTTAACATACATTCAACATAAGACAAGTAACCCATTTTATTGTATCATCACAACTGACTTTACACAATCAATTTCATCAGCAATCATACAATAATTATTACGCAATTAATCTTAGTTATTTCTGTTAGTAACAAACAATATTTATTAAGTAACTATTGCTACTCACAATCTCATTTTGCGATTTAGAGGATGTATAGCTTGGATAATCAAGTGGATTTGAAGCTGAGTGTTTCAAATGACTTTCCAGGCTTTTATTCCATCTCCTTACTGAGTAATTTCAAGAAAAACTCCTCTGTTGCTTGAATTTTCTTTTTCATCATGACCTCGAAAATAAGCTTAAATATTGAAAGGGTATTATTTATATAAAACAAAAGTCATGTCATGTTGTTACTGGCGTTCTTTATTTACTAGTTGCAACAATCGCTTCCTCTCGTTCAAGATATTTTTTCTTGAAAATCATTTGTCTTTTCATTGATAGTCATGTCAGATTACTAAAATAAATGATTATAATTTGAAAAAAATGAGTTTATGAATGTGATAATTTATGAAATACAAAAAAATAAAACAAAATCTAAATTTTTATTTCACTTTCCATAAATTTATACTAATCAATTTCCCAAAATGCTAGTTTTTTCTTTGTTATATTATTACTAATATACAACACTGTATACAGAATTACAGATTGAATGCATCATTTATTTCTTTCTTATGATTTGGAGTTGAAAAGATTTGGTCATTTTTTTTCAAGTTCACAAAATATTTGGGGGCCCGGACCCCTGTGGCGTACCGCCTCTGGGATCAAGTTTGAGAATAAGCAGTTAGAATTGTATGTTAAGTTGATTGTATTTTTGATCAAACAATTTGTTCATTAGAAATGGTAGTTATTATGATTTTCATAAGAATTGAGCTGCTTTTAATTGAGTTACTTTGTAAAAATTATTTTTTGTAATATTTTCTAAATCACATATAACAGTTTAGAAGAAGCTTATCAAAACTTTGAAAAATATGAAATGAAATAAACAAATATTGGTTAAAAGAGTTTAAATATAAAGGTAGGCATAAAAAGGTATAATCTGTCAGACAGTATTTTCGCCTTTTATTTTATTTCCATTGTGATGTATCAACTCCCTAATTATGTCAACCACACCAAAGAATTTTTTCAATGTTTATTATCTAATGATATAAATATTTAAAAAGATAATTTGTTGATTTCGTTTTCGTTGAGAAACTTCACAAATTGACATTTCGAAAATTTCGTTTCCTTTTACGACTTCCGTCTAATGAAGACAGCGATGTAATTATGTAGAAAATTTAATACATTTTAAAGCTACTTTATGGAAACAATAGAGACAGTATGTTTTTTGATAAAGTTAATTTGATTAAAGTTACTTTACTATACAGCACGACTAATTATTTCATTCACTTTTAAAATAATCAAACGTTAAAAATAATTTAATTAAAATATTTATTCAATAATAAATATCATTCCTATATATATATATATATATATATATATATATATATAGCTCACTACGCCATTGTCAAGAAAATCATCAATTCGGACTGTGAAGAGAAGTGGTTTACGTTATTCTTTATCCCTTCCTCAATTTTCTCTAGGCTTTATCTTTTATCACCTCAATATCTTTGACTTCTATTGCTTGGATAACCAAAATACTGATTCTGATTATCGTTTTGTCTTCTTCCTTAAGTTTTAAGTTTTTCTTCATTTTTAATTTATAAGCAATTCTGTAGAATCATTGAAAGAGAAACGTTGGATATGAAATGCGAAGGGGAGAAATGATAAAATGATAAAAGACTGGAGGAGAAATGACTATAGAAAAAACAATCGGAGGCAAAACACAACAGGAGAAACGTCGGAAGAGAAATGATCGGTTCCTTCCATAAAAGTCTTTCAAATAAAAACAAATTCATCTGTTTATTAGCAGCAATTTGCATTTAGATAGTCAGAATGCATATATTTAGCGTAACAGCAAATTATCTAACTATAGTCCTCTCATCATAAAATATTTTTGTTATCGCTTTTAACGCGCCCACCATATTTCTGTGTCGCTTTGATTTTCGTATTTTGATTTTCATTGTTTGAAATTATTTTCTTTTCTCTTCCATATATTTAATGATTTATAAATTTATTGTAAAAGAAGATCATTGTAAAGGTACATTTTTAGTGAAAAGAAATAGAAAAGTTTCATTAACATTTATTGTTTTAGTAAGAAATAAAACGCTTGAATTGTTGTTTATTAGCTCTAAGATGACCTTCGATAACCTTTACTGCTTATACTTTGATGTTTCAAAATGGTAGAATCCTACAAGTAATAATCCTATATTGGTAACCTTTAGTAATTGAAGGGTTAGTTTATGCAGATCGGATATGCTTCAGCAGCCTTCTATGTCAAAACTAAAATTTCAATTCTATCTATCAGTTCCAAAAACTGCCTATCTCAAAGACAAAAATGATAATTTCTGGGAAAATTTCATTGCATTTGAAAAAGATTTGTGGAAAATTAGGTTGAATTGGGTTTTATAATTTCTAAACGCATTGCAAACAGGCGAACAGATTTGTTTCTTTATTAATAACTACATTACGGTAGAAGAAAAAGTATATTTTATATCATGAGTCGTTGCCTTAAGTAATTGCGAAAAAAGTAGAAGATTATTCAATATCAACAGTGGAATACTGGAAAACTAATTTTCTTGAAACATTACCATTAGTCATGGTGCGAGAGCGAGCGCAGCGATATCGTGGCTGCGGCACTTTGGTTCTGAGTGGCAGTATTTGGGTCGGGACAGGAAAAATAATTTATCATACCCGGACCTTACCGGCTTTGGGGACATTGGAGCGCCTTTTCTGGATTGGTTTTTGTCATTATCTTATAGTTGCCTTATCTTATTTGCTGCCATCGACATTAGATATTTCACCATGAACTGGGTCGAATTCAGTAATAACATTTGTTGAGTTTTCTGATTCCAACTTGTAAAGAACCTAACTCTGATAAGAAGCGCCGACATCGAAAAGAAACGTTTTCTTACAGCACGGCCGATACGTAAACACCGATGCTCGATCAACAAGAAGCACTCGATTCCGTCGAGAAACACGAGATCACCACACACTAATCGGGCCCTCGAATGGACCATGAGAACGACCGATCACATCATCCGGCAACTCGGTGTGATATTGGCAAAAGTAGCGATCATTGTCCCCGTTTATCACAATCAATCGACTAACACATTACTGACACTTCAAATCTTTTCTGTGAGTCGCCGATTTCCTTCGATCGATTCTCGGTTGCGATTCACGAGCCAATCGACAATTTTCATTGATCGGATGATTGTCGTAGAAACACGAACAATAATTCTCGATGATTTTCACGTTATCGAGTCCAAATTCCACAGTAATCGCGAGTAATTCAATTGTTTCATTAACGGAGGATTTTTCTAATTGAAATTGATTTGTGTAAAGATATTCGAGTAAATATTTGAAAATATTCGGCTTCATTTCTTGTAATCCTAAGGAACTTGCGAAGTCTTTGCGACTCATTTGATCGACAAACATCGATTTGAATATTTCACAGTGCACAGTTAAAATGCATTTGTGACCGTAAAACAATTTCCGCTCGGGACCAATTTCAAATTGCACATCACTCATCAATTGATTGTTTATTATCTTTTTCATTTCTTACACCATAACCGTCGAACTACCTTCTATTACCTTTTCAACCATTTCGTCAATTAAATTGTTTCAAATAGAAAATTGATAATATAAAAATGGTGAATTTCAATCAAGAACAGATTTCGCCCTTTCAAAAGGTTTATTCATTTATTAAAACAAATTCACATCAGATGATATTTTCATTTATAATCAATATTTTTATTCAATTTTATTTTTTATATTCATAAGTAATGTTTTTTTAATGATTTTTTTAATCTCAAATTTTAATGTTCGATTTTTATTTTATTTAATTAAAATTTATCGCGAAACAAGTCACTTATCGATCGAGATCTTGAAGATTGAGAACGATATCAAATAATAAGAATAAAAAGGTTGTGTACTGCACGTTGAACCAACAAGACCAGTATGACTTACTGCAGAAAATTTGAATACATCGGTCGGTTGAGTGCAGAAAATTTTGAAAGAACAGTTTCATCAATATAATCGCTATATTGTTGAGTAATTGTTAATGGTGAAATTATTCATAAAGCATAGTTTTGTAAAGTTTTTGAAAGAAGACGAGATCCTCTGTTTTCGATTAAAGGTAAATATTATGGCAAATGTGTCTTTAGAACTTGTCTCTCAGAAGAAAATAGTACGGAAGATACCCCCACAGGAATGCTGATCGGCCACTATTCAACTTCTGAATTTGGTTTTGTTTCCACAGTAAAGTTTTAATATAGAAGTATGGATTTTTTTGATTTTGTTACATAAAAATACAAAAAATACTTACGTTCTCTTGGGCTTGTTCCGAAAAGTAATGGAGATTTCATCAGAAAAATTCACAATTATCTGGAGGTAGACGGCAATTTATTTTAGTGAAAAATTAATAAATTATAAATTATACTCGTCATGTAACTCATGTAAAATTTTAATTTATATTGGTTTATTTTATACATTTCTTTACGATTCTTATTTTTTAAAATTCTTTTTACAGAAAAACTTTTATAGCATAAAATTTAAAGATACGTCAAATAAAAGAAGAATCAAAGATTAAAACGGTATTCTCAACAAAGAATGGTCAATATTGTTTTAAAAGAATGCCTTTCGGAATAGCAGCCGCTCCGGCCATCTTTCAAGAACTAATGGTAAAAATTCTTGGGGAATTAAACTGGAAGGAAGTAGTCGTATACCTAGATGATATCTTGATATTTTCAAAAGATAAGAACGAACATCTACAAAGAATAAAGAATGTGTTTCAAAAAATCAAAGGATCAGGTTTGAGGATAAATTTAGAGAAATGTCAATTTCTAGTAGAAAAGGTCAAGTTTCTGGGCTACGTAATAAGTAAAGATGGTATAGAAACTGATAAAACAAAGATTGATGCGATTAACAAGTTTCTAAACCCATCATGTATTAAACATCTAAGGAGTTTCTTGGGTTTGACAAATTATTACAGAAAATTTATAAAAGATTATGCAAGATATTCGAAAGTTTTAGAAGGCATGTGTGGTAAAAACAA
>MQRK01212971.1:19232-29609 GCA_001938485.1 Girardia tigrina | reverse complement strand
CTTGGTATTCCCTCTTCCAAATTTTATATTTCAGCAAGACAATACGCCTTGCCATCGATCAGCATCAACAGTGTCTTTTTTGAAAACAAAGAAGATAAATATTCTTGATTGGCCTGCCAACTCACCAGATGTAAACCCAATTGAGAATATGTGGGGTATTATAAAGAGAAAAATAAATAATATGGATACTTTGAATTCAGAGAAAATGTGAATAGAAATACAAAAGTTATGGTACAATTTACCAAGTTCTTTATGTCGTCGACTTGTCGATTCGATGGCGCGAAGGGTGTCTTCAATCATCAAGATGAAAGGATACCACACAGAATATTAAAAATAACATTTTTACTTGTAAATATAATATTTACTTCCACTTCATCGTCTTTTTACTTAGGAAATTTGTATAAGTGATGATTTTTATGGGTGCGAACAGACTTTTGGAAGGCACTGTATAAACACTATAGATAATCCCTTCCTTTCTCCAGTGTCGAAGAAATTCCTCCAATTCTTCTTTTGTTTCATACTTGTCTTTTCTAAAAGCTTCCAAACGTAAGAAGATATAACGGTCGCATAGATTGCATACAGTCCATTTAAGAGAAAACCAGGCTATATGATAATTCAGAGAAAACACCGTTTTTAAGACACAGCCTATATCAATGACGTTGTTAATAACTTTCTTTGTCCGGAAATTTATGAATGACTTTCATGAAAAAAAGATTTCCTAATCAACCAAGTAATTTACATAATGATAAACATATTAGTAAGATTCAGCATCATATAAACAATTTACATACATATGTTTGTCTCGTAACTCTGAATAATTATCGACATGAGATCATCAGTACATCAATTGCGTGAGACGAGATAAAATTCTCATCATGGAAAATTTAAAATATTATTGTTATAGAAGATTCTAACTTCGCGCTTTTACCACAGAATGTTATCCAAAGCTATTCAATGTGCATGACATTGATGTTCCTTGCAAGTCAACTGTGTTTTTTGGTACAAGGAACTTCTGAAAATCCCATTTGATAATGGAAAAGTAGAACGATTTAGATCAGTAAGAATGTTTCAGATTGTGGCATCTGCGAATGCAATGGTAATGGGTAATTACCATGCGAGTATTAAAGAACTTTCACAAAATTTAAAAGTTTGGTAAATAACAGTTCATGCGATACTGTCAGAGAATCTACACCTGAGAAATGTTTTGTCTGTATGGATATCAACTTTCTAACGTGAGACTTTATTTTTGTGAAGGATTTGAGTCATTTTACAACAAACTAGCAATTCAAGATAAAAATGCAGATTGTTATGCATTTAAAATTCGAAAGAAATGAAAGGAAAAATCGTTTTGAGGTAGTTTGACAAAAGGTAATGTTTTTTGTTTCATTTATTCTATGAGGTTAACATTTCTTTATTACTGCACTGTCTTCAAGAAAAAGCTTTGACAGCCAAGAAATCATTTAGTTTCTGTACCACATAGATCTCTGGAGACGTCTGAGATCAAATTTTGTATACACGTTAATTAACTTTGTAGAAATAGGATAATGGTTACCCACATGTTGGTTGACAAGTCAGGCAATTTATGCAATTGAAAAACTTTCAGTAAGTTATCTAGAGTCCATAAAGTCCAGATTTTACTCTGAGTTTTTGGTTTATGTTCATATTGCTAAAATCTTGTGCTATTTAGCATAAACACTATTTCTGGCAGGATTTCCGTCCAATTTTTGTGCACCTCGTTTTTCATCCGTATATACATGGCATGCCTAATTGTTCTGAATTGTCTCTCAACCATCCCATTGGTATTGTGGTGGTAAGGACTGGAATATACTATCTCAGTTTTAAATCTATTTGCTGTTTCTTTAAAAAGGGCTGATTCGAATGTTTTTCCTCTATCGACATGGATTTCTTTTGGTGGTCCGTATTTCCAAATCCATTTGTCTAGTAATACATTTCGAACGGTTTTCTCGTCTTGATGAGCTACTCCGATCAAACTGATGTATCTGCAAAATTGATCGATTATCGCTAGTATTGGGTTCTAGATTAAAATCCGAAGTCATTATTCGCAAAATTTGTTTCCAATACAACTTTCATTATTCAAACAAATTTATGAGGAACAATATTTTAGTTACATAAACCAGATTTTTAAATTCTAAATATAAATAATAATATCGATTTATATATATATATATATATATATATATATATATATATATATATGTTATTTTATTCAATTTTTCATTAATTATATTTTGTTTTTTTTATTAATTTTTACAATGTTTATTAATTGAAATATAATTTTAGATCTTTATAATTATTTTAATGGACATGTCCTATAAAAATTCAATTCCTAAATATTTTTTTCTTTAATTCTAAATCATTCAATTCTAAATTATTTTTAATAAGACTTTCCGTGGACAATTAACTTCAATAAAACATTATGAATTTTATTGTAGAACTTGATTTTAAAATATTCAATAAATTATTTTTTTAATAAAACTTTTCCGTTGACAATTAAATTCAATAAACATTATGTTTTTTATTTTAAATAGTGTTACAATGTATATCAAAATCTTTTTTACAATATTCTTTGACTCCGAAGCTGTTATTTTAATTGTGAATTTTTAAAACCTAATTTTTATAAAAAGTTCTAATTTAATTCGTACAATATTATCATTACACCATAATTTTTTATAAAAACTTATTTCAATTTAACTAGTAAAAATATTATCTATAAACTTAAATTTCTTTTTAAAGAGTTACTTCATTTTAATTAGTAGAAGATTATTTTTAATTTATCTCAAATATAAATATGATTTTTAATTTTAAAAATATCAAAAATTTTCAGTTCACCAAAAAATTTGTTGATATATTTATTAAAAAATTTTAAGAAATCACTTTAAATTTTTCTTTTATATAACAATGGCAAAAAAATAAATAAAAAATATTGTTAAGGGCGAATTATAACGGAATACGTTGAATAAAACGCTTTAAATAAATACAATTAATTATCAATTTATTTATCATTTGTTATGTCTGTTAAAATAAAGCGGGTTGCTTTGTCGTTACATGACAAGATAGAATAATTCTTAAATTAGAGAAAGGAGACTTAAGAAAAAAAAATTACTCAAGATTATTGAGTTTGTACGACAACATTTTCTGATATAAAGAAAAGTAAAGAAATGATAAAAAAGTGTTTCACCACAAATAGACCTAAATAGCCGTAATTTGAAGAAATATATTGAAGAATTCCAAATGTGAACTAGTAAATCAAAAAAATTTATTTTTTTTTATCCATTCTTTATGCAGACAGAACTCTACTTTGCCAACAAAGTTTTTTAAAATTTAAGATTTAAAAATTTTTAATTAAAAAAAAATAATAAAAATCAATACAAACTACTTATAATTTATAAGTAGATATCCTGCAATTAATTTTGTTTTGGAACTCCGAATTTTCCGTTTTTTTCCAATTTTGGGATCTTACGAAGTTTTTTTTGATCAAATTTTTACATAATCATTTATTGTCATCGAGAATGAGTAAGTGTGCAAAGTTTGAAGAAAATCGATTGAGTTAAAAACCTTCAAGAATAGGTTTCTAAATGGTATTGATTTAAACGCTCAGTATTTTTTTCACACAATTCTCCGTATTTTATTTTAAACGCTCAGTAAAATAAACGAATCCTATGTATAATAATTCTCCTCTGTAAATTAATATATTCTCAGTATAATAATTGGTCCTCAGTAAATAAAAATTATGCTATGTATAAATATCGCAGTAAAATAAAATAAAGCTAAGTAAAAAAATTAACATCTATGTAAAAAAAATCAAAAGTATCTGTATATTAAAAAAATTCTGTTATTTTTAATAAAACGACCAGTAAAGCGGAAATTAGTAATGTTAAAAAAATAGGTTTCGTATTTGTTCTACCATAAAAACAATAAATTAATTTTCAATTAGGGTTTGTAATACCGGTATTATGAAGTTTGAAAACTGGTATTAAAATTAAGAATTAAAAATTTGTATCAAAATACAATATTTACACTCGTTATTTTTGAAATTAATTTTTAGTTAATTTTATTTTAATTAGATTTATTTTAATAATTTTAATTCTTTTTTATTTACAATTTTAAATGGGTTTGAATTTTTTTTGTTTAATTTTAATATTTTTTTATTTAGCTTTTTAACATTTGTATATTTATAATTAAAATAAATAAGATTTGCTCAGTGTTACATTTAAACTATCTATTTTTTTACTTTTTAATTGTGAAGGTTAATAATAAATAATAACTGTTAATAAATAAAAATGATATTTATAATATAATATATTCAAACTTTTTAACAAAGAAAAAAACATAATTAAGTGGGTTAAATTAACAAATAAATAAGCTGGTTTTCTTACTAAATAAATGCATTTATATAAAAAGATTAATCCATTATAGAAAATGTCAGGAAGTCACAAAAATTTCTATGAATATTTAGGGTGAAACAACTTTTATTGAAATTAATAAAATAATTTTTTTAAGAAAATATTTTACAAAATTAAATAAATTATTATAAAATAATAAAAAAAATCAGATAAAAATATATTAATTTATTATAATTTGTGCAATTATCTGTTTACAAACTTCAAAAATTGAAATATTTGTTCAATTTTTAATAAATTTAATTTTAATTTTGGTATTATTTTACATTATAAAATTTTAAAAAAAATTATTAACTGGCAAAAAACGATATTGACGAGAAGGCTTTACTTCGTTGAAATACATTCGAATAATTAAAAAAACGCACCCTTTCATGCCTGGAAAATCACATTTCAAAAAGAGAGACCGTGGGAAGGAGTTTGTGACTGCCCAGCTTTGGTCAAAAACTTTATCTGTAAACATGTTGTTGGCATTTCAATTCAAATTGGCAAATGTAGAGCGCCTCCAGCTGCATGGAATGTCCCGATCGGCGAAAAACTAAAACGTGGAAGACCATCGAAAGCTAAAAAGGCATTGATTGTACAATAAAGATATTGATACCTACAATGTTTTTATTTTTTTTACTTAGCTATTATATACTTTTACTTATCTTTTTATATTTTTTAACTTAGTTTTTTATTATTTTACTGAGCGATTTTTTACTTTTTACTGAGAACTTAAATAAAAAATACTGAGAATTGTTTGAAAAAATACTGAGCATTTATATTTTCTCTTTCTAAATCCCATGAATACATATTAGGTTGGGGAAAAATTAATCCATTATTTTGGCGTGAAATTCAAAATTTTATTTAACTTCTTTTTATTTTAGTTTCGGATTGTCCTCTTGGAGTCAAATATGCACCGTTTTGTTGTATAATTAGTTGCCATTTAGAAGGTAGCTTCATAATGCCTCTCTCGTAGAAGTTTTGATCCTTATTGGCGAAAAACTGTAGTAATCGATTTTAACAATCTTCTATTGATCCCAATTTCTTATCACTCAGGAAATTTTGCAATGCGAGAAAAATGTGGTAATCGCATGGTGCCAGGTCCGGACTATATGGTGGATGCATTAAAACTTCCAACCAAGCTCCCTGAGTTTCTGGCGAGTCACTACAGACGTATGTGGTCTGACGTTTTCGTGATGGAACACAACACCTCTTCTGTTGGCCAATTCTGGTCGTTTCTCATCAATTGCTATCTTCAAACTGTCCAGTTGTTGACAGTACAGATCTGAATTTAGTTTTTAGCCATACGGAAGAAACTCATAATAAATGATTCATTTCCAGTCCCACTAAATACACAGTAGAACCTTCCTGGCCGTTTGTCCTGGTTTGGCGACCGTTTGAGGTGCTTCACCGTGCTTTGACCACGATCGTTTTCGTTCAATATTGTCGTATGTGACCAATTTCTCATCCCCAGTAACCATCCGTTTAAGAAATGGGTCGATTTCATTTCGTTTGGCCAAGGCTTCGCAGATGAAAATTCGATCCATCATTTTTTGGTGTTAATTGGTGGGGAACCCAAACATCAAGTTTCTTTTTGAATCCTGCTTTGCCCAAATGGTTTAAAACCGTTTTGTGGTCGATCTTCAGCTCCTGTGCGATTCTACGACTACTAACATGCCGGTCAACTTCGATCATTGCCGAGATTTTATCGATATTTTCAACGATAGGCCTGCCAGTGCAAGGTGCATCTTTAACATTAAAAATGCCTCCACGGAATCGACGAAACCAAAATTGTGTGTAATTATCTGTTACAGTATTGGCATTATGAGGGGTTAATTTTAAATTTTTATCTCGCCTGAATAGTTTATTATTTTTTTAATTTAAAGGGTAAAATATTTTTATGTTAATTTACTTATTAAATATTTTAAAAAATTAAAAATTATATAATAAAAGAAAATCATAAAAAAGTAAAATATTTATTTAAAAATAAAAAAATATCTTTAATGTATCTAAATAATATTAAATATCTTAAAATTAAAAATGTCAAGAAAACAAAAATATTAAATATTTATTTATAAATAAAAATATTTTTAATAAGCAATTTTAAAAATTGATTTTGAAAATAAAGTATAAATAATTTTTTGAAGTAAATTTTCGAAATAAATTTTCAGGGTTTTAAAAATTAAATCGAAAAGAATTTAATAGATTAATTTGGGTCGAGATAATTAAATTAAATTAACAGGAAAATTTGTTTTAGAAATGTGAATTGTTATAGTAATAAATATTTGGTGGTGTTAAATTATGGCTTTAGAATGTGATAATAATGAAAGTGGCATAAACGCTACTTACAGGCACCATAAACACCATTCACAATAACAGCTGCCTGGCTTGCATTTTCACCTTTATCGAATAAAAACTGTAAAATAAAATATACCGAATTCTTTCTTTGTTCACTTCCATTTTTAACACCATGTAACTCAGAACTGAATAAAAAAAGCAAAAAATTTTTTTGTGAAATTACTGTGAAATGTTACCTTGACAAAGAGCATAAATTTGAATTTGTTTGATCGATAAATAATGAATTAAAACAATGGATTACTTTTTCCCCAACCTAATATATATAGAAAGTAAGCTAATAAAAAGAATGGAAAAGTTAGATGATTGAGATATCGTACATGATTTCTTTAAAAAATATAATTAGGACAGTCTATCTCTGAACGTCTTGTTTGAAAAACTATGATGTTTAATTGAAAACTCGAAAAAATGGAAAATTTTACAAGCCAAAAGAATTAGAAACTTTTCAATTCAAAAAAGGATACTCGTCTATAAAGCAAAAGTCAATTGAAAAATATTTTAATTAGAAAAAATTTAATTATTTATTTTATTTTTGTAAATCCAATTATCACTCACGGTCCCATTTGATCCGAATAATCGGAATCTTACTGTATTTCGCTACGAAATATGATTATATGAAATCTTGTCATTTTTGTTTATTTTTTTTAAAAATAAAACAATTAAAAATTGCACTTTTCTATTGAGATAGTCGAGATAATTTTGATGAATCGCACGTTTTTTCTGAATGATTTTGTTCATTTTGTCGTCGGTTCGTGATTGCTCAAGTCTCTCGCAAATCGGCTCAAAGACGGTTTTGTTCCATCGTTTATTCAACACCTCTCGTCGTCTCTGTTCATTGATCTCATATTCTCTGATAATCAAATCGACATTGTCTCTAACAATCGTCTTCTCTCTCTCCAATATTTCGCCGACCAAGTGATTCGATTGTTGCACTTCAAGATCGGATTTTTCCTTTGCGAATCGACATTCAATATCGAATTAGTGTTTATCGATTACTTGTAATTGTAAAATGGCTTTTGATGAAATATAATTCTGGAGGTTCTGTGAGTGTTTGATCATCGCACTGGGATCTAATTTCAGTGAGGCGAACGAATTGGCACTCATCGATGAACTGTTGCGACTATACTTCACTGTTTTCATGACATTTAAATTGATTTATTTCTTTTACTATTTAAATTTTGTGATTTATTAATTTTTTTTACAAATTTATCAGAATTAATTTGTTTTTCAAAAATGTTTGAGACGAGTTGTTATCGAGTGATGCATTAAAACAAAATTTTTGGTTTTAGTATTTTTTGTGAATTGTTGATTGGAGAAATATTTTTTAAATGTCGGTGATTTTTTTTAAATATTTTTTCAAAAAATGAATTTTTGCAAAATTTTCACAAAAATATTTAAATTTGTTATTAAGTGTGCATTGTTTAAACAATGCAAATGGAAATATAGTAAGACATTCAATTAATTAACTAGATAGTTAAGTATTTGACAATAATCTACTTAAATGAAGTTATTTTAAACAAGATGCCAATTTTAGGATTTAAATTATTGTTTTTCATTTTAATAACGTGTCGTCTATATCAAAACAGTTAAAACGAGTTGCTTAAATTTATTTTTAAATAAAAACTGTCCTTCGACGATCCACCAACTTAAACAAATGAATATTTATTTTCCTCGAATTATACCTCCCTTGCTGTCAAAGCATACGCGCACTGGAAGTACCCTTGGTCTCCAATCACTGAAGCCTGGAGCATACAAAGTCTTCGAACCATTTTGGCCGTTAAGAATCATTGATAACCGTTTTGAAATTATTTAAGCTGTTACAATGTTACTGTTTCCCTCCAGGTTTATAACGAATGAACCAGTTTTGAATTTTACCAACCTATTTTTATTGCATATAATAGATAATGCTGTAAAGCTATGTTGGAATTTAGAGAGACATTAAATCGCCTATTTACTTTATCTCCAAGGTGAAAACAACAATTCCTTAAAGTATTTAAACAAAGAATTAAAAAAAACAATAATTGGAGAAGTTTATTAGTACAAAAGACCATTTATTCACCAATTAAACAAGCTGAAAGCTACACCAACTCAGATTCACACAGACAATGGTTCGTTCATATGTACTTTGCCTCTTACTGGACTTAACGATGCATGCTTGAAGCATTCCATTATCTTCGTTTGTTTTTTCACCTTTGTCATCTCCATCAATACGTCTTCATTGAGATTTGAAAATGCACGTAAGTGAGAGTCAATGAATCCTGGAGGAGTTAGTAAGAATCGTTCCACTACTTGCAAAGCTTGTACTGTTTCCTTGAACGTGTTGTGTGTTTAATGTGTTTTATAAAAATAACTAGGAAGAATTATTATTTTCTTTATAAAATATATTTGATATGTACAATTTAATTATAAGTTAAAAGTGAAAGGAAGTTTTTTTTATTTGGCCTCTGGTCGATTTTATATTTGCTGACTGAGACCCTTAACGACAACTCGAGTTTGCTTATGAATTTTAATAGTTTGACTTCACACTTTACAGAGTGTTTATATAAAAATATGGTATTTAATAATTACTTTAATATTACTTTTCAGTTGCTTTTTAATATCAATAAATTACTTTTTTATAGAGTTCCTTTCTTTCCTTCGCTTTATGAACAAGTTTTCTTGAACTTTTTGATTCAACTTTTTTTTAATCGTCTTGAGTCGCACTTAAATAGATTTATTTATCTTTAATTAATGCGACGCCGTCTCGACTAATTATAATTAGAATGAGCTTAACTTTCCTTTCAAACTCTATTAAACTTGTACTCGTAACTCTGAATCTTCTTTATTAGTAATGACCTTTTTATATTATAATTTTTAAGTACTTACATTTTAAATTAATTGTATTTATTATTTTTATTCTTTTGTTTATTATGTTCTCTAATTAATCTAAATTTGATTTTCTTTTATTTATTTAAACTTTTCTATTTTCTTTATTTATTTATATAAAAAATATAATTTCATCTTTCTTATCATAATTATTGCATCTATGAAAAATATAATTGTTTACTAATATTTATTAATTTAAACAAATACATAATTAATTTTAAGATATTACCTCAACAAACGTAGAAACAACAGGAACATCAGAATCATCAATTTCATCTTCCTCGACCACGTCTAAGATCTCTGTTGACTAAACAAGGCCAACCAATATTTCCATATCAGCCAATCCTGCAGCAGTAGATAAGCTTAGACGTGGGCACGTTTTAAAATTTTCTAAACGTTTAAACGGTCTTCGTTTAGTGTAAAAAAACGTTTAAACGATCTCTAACTTCATTTAGAAACATTGTGAATATGTAATTTCTTCAATTTTTTTGCATAAAATGTTTATAGGGAATTCATAAACAAAAAATTTTATTCGAACAGTTGATAGGAAAACAATGGTATAGTTACATTAAGCACATCATATTTTTTTGTCCGATTCAATAAATTTGATTTTTCATTCAAAGAATTTTCTTTACTGCCTTCAATTTTTCTTTATAATTTTTACCATCTGTCTCTAAAAATTTTTTGCTAAAGGTGTCATAAGCACAGTCCCCATAAGTATTTTTCTCTAATGATATACTTATAATTCTAAATC
>MQRK01212971.1:0-12338 GCA_001938485.1 Girardia tigrina | reverse complement strand
GCTTTAAGTACTTGTAATAAGGTTTTTTAATTCGCACATTTACAATTCTTGGCCCCCGATAATGAATTTAAATACCAAACTGGCCCTCGTAGCAAAAAGTTTGGACACCTCTGCTCTAGAAGTACGCGTACTACACTTTGGAAAATAATCTATATAAGTCTTCGGGCCTCCCCCCAAATTTTTTGTCCGCGTACCGCCACTGATAATAGTCATGTGCACAAAATTTGAATTTGATTCTTGAATTATACAAATAAATGGTTGCTTCTTGTTACACATTTTACCTTATTCCTTTTTAATTCAAATAAAAAAAATGAAAACGATCCGCATCGCTCGGACTCGACCGGCCGTATAACACACCCCGCCGCCTCACACATCTGGGTGGCGTACGGCGAATCTCAGCGACCGTATCAATACAACATCTGGGTCGCGGATCGATGAGCCGAGGAAACAATCTGCTGCTTCAAGCGGATACGGCGGTCACTGGTCCGGTAACGCGGGACGGGAAGCCGCGGCAAATCGAATGGAGGTGCCTTACTCGACAATGTGCCTACTGAGAGAAATTTTGTCCGACCGGTTACCATCGACCACCAAACTGACCGATCAATTCCAATCACGATCAATCTTCCCGCACAATTAACAGGTGCTGGTCGCCGCCACTCTGTCCGGCATCCGACCCTTCAATGAATAATAATTTCTGCAGATATAAATATTTTTACATTTAATAGGAACATTATACGAGTAAATTTGGTTTATAGAAAAAGTAATTTTTGTAATGTTGTTCCAGGAATAATAAATAATTGATTTTAGTATAATTAATTATAGAAAATTTTAGTGATGTGTTGTGGTTTGTGGTGTTTAAAACTTGTGAACATATCTTGGGAAACTGAGACGTTTGGCTTTGAGCCCCCAGGTTATCGGTAACCAACCATAAAACACTATCATACTAATACAACCTCTGCATGTACATTTTAATTCCTACTCTCTCAATATCTATGACCACAACTTGCCTCTCACCCAGCATACCATCTGCACGCAGTGATAAGTGATGAGGACCTTCCAGGTTCTAGATCTACACAGGTTTAAGACCAGATAGACCAGATCAGCCCTAATGGGTATGATGTGATGTTAGATTAAAACGATTTTCATTGATTTCATAACCCCATAATGTGTTGTGTCAACCCCAATTACTGTATGTTATATTTTACTATGTTGAAACCCCTTAACAGGTATAATAGCTATGACAACATTTCATCTTTTAATATTTTTATCATTATAAAACTATTTACAAAAGTATGGGCTCGAATACCCTAACGCAAATTCTCCAGTCATGTATATGATTTTAGTGTCGAGGTAAAGAGTTATAGAAAGAGAAAGAAATGCTAACAAAATTTTAACTAATCAGTGCATGCAATATTTTAAAACAATACATCAACAACTCATATAAAACTCATATATAAATTTTATTTTGTAAAACACTTAATTACATTGTCTATGCTCTTACGGAGCCTTTGACGTTTTCGTCTATTGACATAATCTTCTCCGCGATAATCCGCGATACACCATTGAGTGCCTAAGGTGCGCGACTCTTTCCCTTCGTCGGCCCTTAACTTTTCCCTCATGCGGAGCTGCAACTGCTCGGAGTATAACCGCTCGAGCTCTCGAATGCGACTCTCCATTGCCACGCCTCGTCTCACTACGTGAGCGTATTCATCAGGCTCGATGGAGGCTTCCTTAGTCACCTTTAACTTCATTGATAAGCTCTCCACGCTATCTCGTAGATTCAATATCTCTTGGCGATCTGTCGCCCTGGCTTTTCTTAGCACTTTGTTTTCTTGCTGCAATCTCTGAATGGTTCTCTTAGCTTCTCGTAATTCTATTTCTTGTATCATCATCTAAAGTTATAACGGTTAAAATATGAGTTGATGATTTATTATTTAAGCCCTATTCTACGTAAGCGGTCATGAAAGATAGCAGTCGGATTCCGAAACTGCCTTCCGGTATGAATTCTTGAGCTTTGTTGTCACTCAGAGACTTCATAGACCGGGGAATTATTCTGGCCGCGCAAAAACGCATGCCGGAACCAGCCTTCAAGAATGTTAATAAAATGATTTTAAGGGTTGCCCTACCCGAGGGTATTCGAGCTGAAATTGATCATAAAAAATATTTAAAATAAAATAAATGATTATAAAATATAATTGGATAATAAAATGAATTATTTAACATAGGCATAATTAACAATAACAAAATAAACATAATTAATATTCGGGGGACCGACCGCTCGGTAAAATAAATTTAAATGTTCGGGACCCGAGAGAGAGAGTAATCCATTACTCTCCCTCTCGGACGCGGAAATTCTAACAATACCAACCTAGCGTTTCAAATTTGTTCAAATTTGATTCTCGAAAATATTCAGTTTTTTAAACTTTATTCAAGTTTCACAAGTCAAATTTTATTCAAATTTTTTGTGATTTCTGTCAAAAACTGCTCGGTATTTATACTAGAGTTTCTGTCTAAAACTGTCGCGTGTTGAATCTTAATTGGTCAACGTACGTTTTGGAATCGTACGACCAATTTCGATTGGAACACGTCAGTTCCATTTTTGGACTTTCTAAAATTAGAAAATTTTAGAAAATTTTGGATCGATGATTAATCCGGTAAGTACATTTGTTTTGTTTTAATTTTACTAATTTTGATAATCTTTTCAGCCTTTTTCCAGACCTTCGGATGATGATTGTTTAATCAAACCAAATGTATCTCATCGGTGACGACGTCCTGCGCGCGCATTTCAAACCGCGTTTCCAAATTCCAACGGAAAGTAAGTTATTTTTTATTTTTTCAATTTGACCTTTAATATTTTATTGTAAATTTTCGTTTATTTTCCCCCGTGTGCCGGCGCAATGTATAAGCCCGCCTCTGCGACTATCCAGAGGAGAGTGGGGACTCTATTTTATCATATCAATCACTAATATTCGATTTAATAACTAATTTTAACTTTTATAATTTTTGTCGAATTTAACATTTTTATTTGCATTTTGCACGATATGTTCACGGTATTTATCTCGTTTAATTCTTTGGTAAATTTTGGAATATTTCGTGCTTTTTGCTATTATTTATTATATGCGCTGTTCTTCGGTTTTTATGTTCGACATCGATTTTTGTTCGGATTTCTATTCGGAGTTCGATGATTTCCGTTAATCTATTTATTTCTGATTTTTTGAATAATTTTTCAGATTTTTCCCGCATCTAATTCATTCCGTTTGATACATTTTCGATTATTAATTTATTGCGGCTTCGATGGATTTTTATCATTATTGCGTGTTTGCAGCTTTTTACGTTACTCTACATCGATTGGAATCTGTTTCAGTGGCGTCCGCGTAATATTGGACTCATTGATTGATTATTTTGAATGATTTTCGATTTAATTGATTTTTTATGTTTCTTTTCGTATTTTTACTATTTTCGCTGCATATTTTTTCATGATTTCTATCGCATAATTTTTATCATAATTTTTACGATTTTTTTCCGCTCTGATCGATCGATTTTCATTCAGATTTGCGTTTTTTGATCACATTATTACAATAAAATACGATTTTATTAATTTTCAATTATTTTCATTTGAAATCTTGACCGATTAGTATTGATTATAATGTTTTCGCATCTTGTTGATTTTTCTGCGATTTTTCCAATTATTTATGAATTTTTCGTCTTCATTTTGTGAGGTTTTCATCGTTATTTCTTTATTTGGCGATGTTCCAATTTATACTATTTTTGTATTCACTTGCTATTTTCTCTCGTTTTTTGATGCGATTATGATCTTTTATTATCTGTTGGTATTTTACGAGTATTTTCATGATTTTTCCGACTATTTTATTTGTTTATTTCATTCAAATCCGTTAATTAATCGTTATTTATCGATTATTTATTTATTATTTTTACTTCAATTTTGCTATTTTTCTGCGAATTCCTAACGGATTTTCGTAATTTTGTTTTATTTTGCTCGTAAAATTATTTGGGAATTTGTCATTATTTTTGCGGATTTTTATCTATTCATTTGCGCGCGTTATTCTGATTTTATCAATTATTTGTCTGTAATTATTTACTTTTCCGCCAATATTTACACTTTTTGTCCAATTTATGTACATTTTAACACTTTTTGTTACTGATTTGCTACAATTCTTATGTTTTTTGTGTGATTCCTCTTGTTTTTTATGTTTTGCGATATTTCTGATTATTTTGTTTAAATCGACACTTAAATTTTATATGTTATATGTTTTATCTTAAATTTTGATTCTAACGCAACAGATGTCAAATTATTTAAAATCAAAATAATAATAATAAAAATATATCATATTTTCATCAGTCAAATTTTATGAGCTTTTTATCCTTGAACTGACATTGATTAATTACATTTCTTTTAAATTCCTTTATTTTCATAAATAAATTGCATAATTGATTAAGTAAGATTTAAAAGTGAAATTTAAATGTTTTCAATAAATCATAAATATCAAATAATAAATAAAAAAATATTTAAATATTTAATTGAATAATTATTAAATACAAATAAAACCATTTCGTTTAAAATAATAATAAATAATAAATTACATTCAAAATTAATTCTCTTGTTTAAATAAATCAGAATGGGAAAATAATTCAAATATTATATATTTTATGATCCTCAAATAACTTTTTGAAATAAAAAATCGACTTCTTTCATTTCTATCGACATTAAAATGAAAATAAATGTGCAATTCGGAGAACGATGTATCAATATGGAAGTATCACCGAACGAGACGGTCGGAGATGTGAAGAAACGATTGTCGGAGATAACGAATATCGGATGCGACAGCATTGATCTGACTGCCAACAAAAGGAATCTCCAGGACATCAAACCGCTCCAACAATATGCGATCAAGGAAGGTTCAACATTGACGATGACATCAGTTATAGCACTGCAGATAGTTGATTTAGATGAACGATATCCGATTGAGATATCGTCCGATGCGAGTGTCACTGATTTGAGGGAGAAAATATCAGAGGTAGACGAGTTGAAGGAACTGAAGGATTATGGATTGGTGTTTGGAGAAGAGCATTTAGAGGACGGGGTGAGGTTGGCCAGATATCGGATAAAACAGGACTCTGAGATCGCAGTTGTGAGGGCGATCAAATTAATGATCAAGTTTCACGAAAAGAACTTCAGTGTTAATATAACGCCGAGCGCAAAAGTAGCGGAACTTACAAAGAAACTGTCAGAGATAATTAAAACAGACACAGAGAATATTATTTTAAAATGGGAGAGTGTACTTTTATTGGAAGATAAAACATTAACAAAATATCAATTAAAAAATGATTCTGAAATTATATTATTTATTAAAATGAGAGTACTCGTGAATTATTGTGGGGAATGTACTGAAATAGAGTCGACATCCGAGAACACATTCGATAAAGTAAAGACTCAAATGTCAATGAGAACTGGAATCGGAATAGGATTAATTCATTTGCATTTGAATGGACAAGAGATGAGGAATGAAGATTTATTGGGGCAACATTTCGAAACTAACAGAATGGAATTAGTGATGAGAGTTAAGATGTCACTCGTGATGCAATTCTGTGACAAAGACTATAAGATTGAAACATTCACGGATGAGACAATATCGAACTTGAAAAAGAAAATCCGTGCACAAATTAAAGAATCTGTAAACGAAATAATTCTCTGCAATAATGAAACATTGAGTGACGGTGAAATGATAAAAGATTCTCAAATAAAAGATAATTCAAGACTGGTGATTAAAACAAAAAATACAATCGCAATAGAATTCTGTGGTGTTCGCAGCAATATTGATGCTTATTCGGATGACAGAATTCTCGAGTTAAAGAAACAATTAGCGGTTAAATATAAAATTGAAGAAAATCGAATTTATTTATATTTCGAAAATAAATCTGTCGATAATAATGTAAAACTTTATACATTTAATCCGCAAATTAATTCGATCTTTAAAATGAGAGAGAAAGTCAAAGTGACAGTAATATTTTGTGGCGAGAATTTTGTGGTGGAATTATTTTCAGACGAAAAGGTTTCCGATTTAATAAGCAAGTTGCCGAATAATCCGAATGGGAAGAAAGAGGGTATTGAACTATCATTAGATAAAATATTCCTGCAAATCGATAAACATTTATACAAATATGATTTCAGGAATTCCACAATAAGAATGACCACAACAATGGAGATCAATGTGACATTTGGAGAAAAGAAATATCAATTGGGAAACTCATCGAATTCGAAAGTGATAGACTTAAAAAGTCAATTAAAGGAAGTGTCAAACATTGAAACGAGTTTTATTCATTTAGAGATTTCAGAAAGGGAGATGGTGGATGGAGACGACCTGGGAATGCACGGAATGGATAAGTTAGAAATATCGATGAAAGAGAAAGTGACGGTGATTTGTAAAAGTGGAGATAAATCATATTCGTTCATTATTTTGTTGCATATTTCTGTGGGCAAATTGAAGAGTCTTATAAAAATAAAAACTGGATTTGACACAGATCGGCTTGAATTAGAATACAATGGACTTATTTTGCAGGACGACAAAACATTGGAATATTATAATTTGAATAATGGGTCCCATTTGCTATTAATTTCCACGCTTGATGGTGGATTGTGTTGTGGGGATTAAAAATTATAATTGTTAATAAGTATCTTTTTAAAGATTTTTCGCTGGTTTGTTTGATAATTGTTCCATGCATTTTTATACAGATGTTTTTACATCTCTGTTTTAAAGATTTTAATAAAATATTTTGAATGAAAATTGTTTATTGTGATTCTATTCAATTTATTCGGTTCACATGTGATATTTGTAATTATTTACTATAGGAGGAAATCCATTTAAATGATTTATTTGTATTCCTCAGACAATCTTAATATTGAACTATTGCAAGTCAAAACCTTGTTTGTTTCTACTTTTGATGGTCTTGGTTATGAATTGCCGGTGGTTTTGTGGTCAATTGAGCTATAAATAAGAAGCTACTTTTACTTAAAATAGTAAGTGTGGGTTACTTTGGAAGTTTCCTTATTTTTCATTTTTTTAGGTTTTACTAAAATGTTATAAAATGATTTTATTTTCTATACCAAGTTTCTAGAAATTATGGAAACACTTTCTAGTCAAAAATATAAAAAGGAAATTTACAATGTATCCGGAAAAAAAGAAAACTGTTCTCTTTCATTTACTGCTTGATCTTAAAGTAAAGATAATTTTAGAAAAAAATAAACCAACTTAAGAGTTGCGATCTTCATATTATAAAAACATTTGATTAAATGTTTTGAAATTTTTTATTGTTATTTGTGAAAAGTATTTAATTAAGGTTATCTATAGAGCTTTTATTACTTCAATTTATATCATTAAAATGTTTTCGATTTGCATTTTTAATAAAAAAAGTTATTCATTAATGAAATTTTATTATTATTATTAACGAAATTTTGCAAATTTATACTAAATTGATTTTTAGCAATATAATTAGTAAATAAGTGATAGAAATCGTCATTTATCAAATAAATTAATATGCTATTAGAATACTCACGGAATTTTTTGTAGGAATCATCCAAATCGACATTATTCGAATTCTATGTTGATTTAACAGTCAGTCGACCATCATAGTTTTAAGTCCATTTCTTCAGCTTCATATCGTCTTCGGATGAAGGCACTGCACCGACAGAACCATCTCAATGCCGGTTATACAGATTGATCATGTCCTTATGTAGATTCTCTCCAGTTCCTCCGCTATTTCGTTTTTTGATCATAATAAACTTTGAGTATTACCTACAAACCGACATTTTAGACAAAAGTTTTATAATAAATGTTTGGAAAGTATGTTAATTTTTTATTAATTCGTTAGTACTAAAAATATTTTTGAAGTATAAATTTAATAAATATTTTTGCAAATATGTTAAATACAGTGCTGGAAAAAGTCTTTTGGCAATGCACGTTTTTTGCGATTTTTAGTGAAAATATATTACGAAAAACAGTTTTTCAACCCAATTTTTTAATACAACCTTATAAACGTATATTTTATCTATTTTAAGTAAAGAATTAATAGAGTGAGACTATTTAAGGATATTATGTGAGCATAAATAATGATTACATAATATTATGTATACATGGCCATGTATACACATGTCAATATGGTCTTATATGCACAGGGCATGCAAAATAAGCTGCTTCACTTGTATTGCATATGATGCATTATCCTTCTTTCTTCCATCATCAACCAATCAAATCGCGAATTTTTTTGCTATGTCTGGAAACAAGTTGACCAAGAGATTCGAGGTGCTATTATAGCCTTACACTGCAATACAGTACGTTCCAAAAGTCTGTTCGCACCCATTGAAATTTTGATTTATGCTATTTATTATTTTTTTTAATTTGTTTAAATGCTTTAATTTAAATAATTTTAGTAAATTTAAAATTGAAATATCAAGACCATCTTTTTTTAAGATGAATTAATTAAATGTCTATCTTTTAGATTCAATGACAACTTGAAATATAGATATAAGTTTTAGGATTATTATTGTATAATTAATGAACGAGGGTCATTCAACGGGTTGGATACAAGAAAATATGAAGGTTAGACATGGTATTATTGTTTCAAAGTGGGGCATTCAAAAAATTGTACATAAGTTCAAGACATTAGGTACATATGAAGATAAAAAACGTAGTGGACGACCTTAAAAATTACCAAAACGTTCTGAAAGAATTAGTCGCCGTATATGCTTGAAAAATAGGCGCATGTTGATAAGTAAAATAACAGGAGCTTTCAATGCATCTGGAATGATACATGCATCACGAAGTACAGTGAATAGAATTTTGATAAAGTACGGTTTAAAAAGTCATTAGGCTGTTTGCAAGCCTTTATTGAATGGAAAGCAACGAAAAAGAAGAGTTGAATGGGCTCGGGATAAACAAAATTGGGACATTGATAAGTGGTCGAATGTAGTTTTTAGTGATGAATCTATGTTCCGCACATATAGCCACACTCGTAGTGAAATCGTTAGAAGGTTTGACAATGAAAGGCTTAGTCACATTTGTACTAAGAAGGTCCTCCAACATGGTACCCAAGTTCATGTATATGGGGATGTGTCTCCATATTTGGTGTTGGTATCTTAAAAAGGATAAACGGAAATTTAAATTCGAAGAACTATCAAGACCTAATTGTCAATAACATAGACATTACAGGGCAATACTTGGTATTCCATCTTCCAAATTTTATATTTCAGCAAGACAATGAGCCTTGCCATCGATCAGCATCAACAGTGTCTTTTTTGAAAACAAAGAAGATAAATATTCTTGATTGGCCTGCCAACTCACCAGATGTAAACCMAATTGAGAATTTGTGGGGTATTATAAAGAGAAAAATAAATAATATGGATACTTTGAATTCAGAGAAAATGTGGATAGAAATACAAAAGTTATGGTACAACATACCAAGTTCTTTATGTCGTCGACTTGTCGATTTGATGCCACGAAGGGTGTCTTCAATCATCAAGATGAAAGGATACCACACGAAATATTAAAAATAACATTTTTATTTGTAAATATAATATTTACTTCCACTTCATCGTCTTTTTACATAGGAAATTTGTATAAGTGATGATTTTTATGGGTGCGAACAGACTTTTGGAACGCACTGTACAAGTCTTTCAACAAGAGAAATTGCAGCTCAGTATGGAATTTCCCATCAATCTGTTACCAATATAATCAAAAGATATGAATCCGAAGGCAATACTTCAATTAAAACAAGATCAGACAGGCCTAAAGCAACCACGTCCCGAGTTGATGCACTAATAAGAAGGCAAGCAGTGAAGAATCCCTTTATTACTTCTGCCCAAATCAAGAGCAATCTGGCAGTGCAGTGCAGCAATATTACTACATGTACAATAAGAAATCGTAAAGAATTCAAAATGCCAACCGTAAAGCTGTGAAAAATCCACTCATTACAAGTGCAATGAGAAAGAAGCGATTACCATTTTGTGAAAAATACAAGAATTATACGATTGAACAGTGGAAAAAGGTCATGTTCAGTAATGAAAGCTCATATTGGACTATGATATTTTAACCCATTTTATCAATTCCTGTTACTATTTTGTTCATTTTATGCTATATTATCCTGATTAACTTTTAGCTTGATATTTTATCGTTTTTAAATAAAAGTGTATCATTCAATGATTTCTCTCTTTTGATTGAAATTAAAAAAATCCTGGTATTACGATTTCAAGCATAACTTTATCAAATTGAAAATTATTTCACGCCCAATTAATCTTTATTTATTTAAATTAACCACAAAAAATAAATTAATCAATGGCGACTTTCCAACATAATTTTTTTACATCAAATTCGCGCCACAAAAAATTGCTTAATATGATCGATTTAAACAAAATCGATCGAAAGAAACTAATCGATTTTGACACGTATTTGAAATTAAGAATACAAAATAAACCAGAGATTTTTCGGTGAAACATTCCATATTATTTTCAAATTTTATAAATCGATTGAAAGTTTGAGAAAAATTTCAACTATTGATTCCAGAAATACTGGTATCGTCTTCTTCGAAATCACACTGAGAAGTAATTTTTTTCCAAAGATTTATTATCATCACTGTAAGAGCCATCGTCTTTGAAGTCTGATTTTTCAGAATTATCATTCTCACTGATATCTAAAACAGACACAATTTTCGAATTTTCATCTTGAATCGATGGGGATGTTGTTGGACTGGAATTCATAATTTGTCGAGAAATGATCGCATGACATGTGACCAATATCTTATTAAGCTCGATCAACAAAAATTGACTAAATCAAGGATAATAATGTTTACAATAGGTAAAATGGAATTGCATATCACTCTGCAACAAAGTAATCAAGAAATTAAGGAAAATGAAAAATATTATAGAGTGTTAGTAGTATAAATTTTAAGCAATTTAATGGTTGTGTAAGAACTTTGATAGACAAAATTTGGGTCCCGAAAAAGTCTACGAAAAATGGCATAACTTTCTTTCATAAAGTTTGGAGCCATGCAGGTGTGAATAAAGTATATTCTTTCTAATTGCAAAAGAAGTAGAATCAGTTGTTCGTAGTTGTCCTACCGGTCAGTTATCAAAAACATCTAAAAACAAACAAGCAGTATTGCGTCACTTGCAACAAGAATGTATGCAAAGAACATTCACAAAATACAGCTCTTTGCCAAAATTGCATAAAAAAATAATAATTTGTGTTGTATGTATTGTTTGTATTTGATAGGTTCAATGTTCTTGTTTTTTTTATGAATTTATGTTTGGTTTTGTTTCATACGTATTAATTTGTTATTTCTATGAAATTTGTATGTCTTGAATTTTGTTATTTTTGCATTAAAAAAAGATTTGAACAATATATAATTTTAAGGGCTTTCTTATATATTCATTAAATTATGATCTTAAGAGTACTTCGGACATTTCAATCCATTTATGTTGCAAAAAATTATGTCCAGTTAAAGTTTAAAACTAATTTATGCTAATAAATATTTTAATGAATTCAAATTCGTATATCGAAAATGATATAAATAAAACTAATGTGCTTCCTTATACTCATTTTTTAAATAAAAGGTTTAGTTTTAAGTAAATATCTTTGCATTTATTCCTTTTAGTTTAAAGTATTATTTTGTTTTTAATATGAACATATGTTTTGCAGATAAATTTTTATTCCTATTTTCAATAGAAATGCGATTCTAATGTTATATCAAAGGTTGTGTGACAAACTTAGATACAACACTGAACACCGTGCAGAGCAACTATAAAATGAATGTAGCACCATGGAGATTATAAAATGTTATCGAATGTAAAGAAAAATAATATTTTAATAATAAAGTAAAATAATACTATTTTATTTTAATAAAATTCCTTTTAATTTAAACACAACATGTTTAAAAAGAATATATAAAAAATATGAAATTAAAAAATTGTACATACATGTTTTAGAAATAATGTAATATATTTTTAAAATGGAAGGTTATGAGCGTCTCCTCTAATACATTTCTGGTGATACTGATTTAGGCCTTGATTCTCTGTACTCTGTACGCTAATGTACAAAAATTTATTACAAAACAAGTTTTTTTTGAGTTGCCCTTTCGGGACTTAATCTGATTGGGATCGGCATTCATTTTGCTTCAGCATCATCGCTCGCCACTTCGTTGGTGCTAAGTAGCTGTCAGCGACAGCTACTTCATCAGATTCATCTTCAAAGATTGCACCTTCAATTGTCGGGGCTCTTGGATTGTGTGCAGGATCACTGAATCTGGACAGGTTGCAGTAATCTTTTCCT
>MQRK01212969.1:36643-58611 GCA_001938485.1 Girardia tigrina | reverse complement strand
CAAATTTGAACTAAATTGAATAATTAATAAGGAATATTAAAACAACAACTTACATAGTATTTTAAGGTTGATATATTATTTATTTATATTTCAATAGGTAATTATCACCTAATTATATGGATCGTATTAATAAGTCCAATGTAAATTGAAAAATACAATTTAGCGAAAAAATTATTCGCTTAGTATATAAATTTTTTTAGTATAAATTTACATTGTATCTAATTTCCAATGAAGAAGAACATGAGACATTCGGACTACTCTAGTACTCATGGTATTCCTTTAACTTCAAGATTTTTGACTAAAAAAAGTTAACCCTTTCGTGACTGGCTTTCTTGAAACATTAAACATGTTTTGTTCATTTAAAATATGCATTACATGTATTTAATTGTGTAGTATTCTTTAAAATAAGGGTTTATATATAATCCAAAATCACATTCAGATCATTCGAATATTGAATAGGAATAAACATCAGTTTCCATGCTAGAAATCACTTGTTATTTCAGAATAGATAATATTATTGTCATCCATTATATTTTAGTAAAGATAATAATAAAGAAATAAAGTGTGAAGTCTGATTTGAACGAACAATACATATGTATGGGAAACTTGAATTAGGAAAAATAAAACTTTGAGGATGAAGAGACGGAAGAATGTAATGATGAGAATAGCTGATAATGATAACTATAGTATACCAAGTTTTCAACTAAACCAAAATTAGCTTTCTTGTACATGTTTCAGCAAAAAATAAAACAAATTGATGAATGAAATGTGACTTTATTTTGAGTAATGTCAAATATATGATATTTTCGAGAATAAAATCAAGATATGAGAAGAAAAAAGTACGCAAAGGTACAGAATGCATATATGAATCGTCATTCCCAACATGGTTAAGCCCTCTTTAGTTTAATTTTTTTAGGCTTATACAAAAATATATAGTTTATGAATGCATTAAGTAACCATATTTTATTTTATATAAACATATAAATACATATAGGGGCCCACCAATAGCTGCTTTTTTAATATGATAATATTCTCTAAAAATACGATATCATGTAATCTTACGTTTATTTGAACAATGTCGGCTAATTGGATAACGATAATTGATTTTTTGAATATTATTTAAATTATTGTTTTCACTTTTTCAACAATGATTTTCGATTGATATATTTTGAAATTTCTCGAAAAATTATTGCAAATATTGGGTTGAGGAATAAGTTCCCACCGTTTTTTGAATTTTTAATCAATTTTTAGTCAATCAATTTTAATCAATTTTTGAGTCAAGACCGGGCGATTTCTACAAAAGAGGCATTGAAAAACTCGTTGAACGTTTGGAAGAAGTGAACAATGGCGGAGATTATATTTGTAATTAATTTGTAGTAACTTTTTTGTTAAAAAATAAAATTTTAATTTTTCAAAAAACGGCAGAACTTATTCCTCAACCCAATAATATTTATAGAGCATCAAATACAAAGAAATCTTGATCATCATTTTTGGGTACAATTAACGAATGTTAACGTCACCTAATCGCCTGAAGAAATTGTGTGAGATTCTGTTTCTAACTCAGTATGTACACTGTAATCTTTAAAAATCTATTATCGATTTTGTCAATTTTTTAATCATTTGAAAAAAAATGTATATTTATTTAATTTTTAACTATATAGAACTATAAAAATATCTGTAAATACGATATATTTATATAATTAGAGGATTTATTTTTTAATCTATTTTTAAAGATTGTACCATTTATTTCATTTTATTTCATCGTATTTGTAGTGACCTAGTCACATTATATATAATGATAAATTAAGATTAAAAATTAAAAAAAAATCGATAATATAAATTAATTAATATTACCTGTTTAAAGTAAATATGGTAGTTATCTTTCACCTATACTAGTTCTAATAACAAACCAAATCACAATCAGTTCATCAATTCTACTCGTTCAACACCATCTCAATTCAGATTGATTATATTCTGTATTCAAATCCCATCAAAACAAAAAGAGAAAAAATCTATCGTTCTTTATCTCAAGAAATCGAATTTTCAAGCCGCTAATTCGTGAATCTCAAGACAACCCTTCGAAAACCGAATCGAAATTTCTAGATCAAACCCATATTTAAGATACGAACCACAGTCTATCCTATTCGATTCGACTTTCAGTCCGAATCATTGCAAATATCCCACAGATATTTCAGATAACAAGTCCACTTTTCATTGTCTATAGACAATCTCGATTCTGATTATCCTACTCACTATTTCGACAGAAAGTATCACTGCCTATATCGGACATCAAGTACTCTCATAGTTGCATTCATATAATAACTGTCCAAGTAATATTTTGCATCGTTTGTATATACATACATACATATAATATATATATATATATATATATATATATATATATATATATATATATAATTATTAAAATTAAGAAAACGATTTAAATTTCAAATTAAAGTAATTTTTTAAAAATTTTTAGTTTAATTTTTATTTAAATGTTTCATATATATTAGGGGTACCCATCAGTAATCAACTATTTAAGTGGCAACAAAAAAGATTTAAGTTCCATTTAATTTTATTTTTAATCAATTATATAATTTCCATCGTTATCAATGACCTTTTGCCATCTTGTTGATAGAATTTCAAATCCACGTTCATAAAATTTAGTTTCTTTTGAAAGAAAATATTCTCCTAAGTGAGTTTGAAAATCATCGACATTTAAAAAAAATTTATTCTTCTCTTAATGTTCCATGGAACGGAATAAATGAAAATCGGATGATGCTATGTCTGTAGAGTATGGAGGATCTGGTAAAACATCCCAGTTTAGCTGCCTTATTTTTTCTTTGGTTAATTTTGCTGTGTGCGTGCGGCATTATCATGTTGCAATATTACTCCTTTCGGTTGACAAGACTTGGTCGTTTTAGCAACAATTAATCGTGCAATCGATCCGATTGTTGGCAATACAATTCAGCCGTAATTGTTTCTCCCGCATTCAATAGTTCAAAATGGATTATGCTCCACATTCCATCCAAACGCACAATAACACTTTCTCTAAAGTGAGAGCTGGCTTAGGAGTGGGTATATTTGGTTCACTTGGAGAAAGCCATTGTTAAGTGCGCTTGTTGGTGTCAACAGTAACAATCATTCGTAAAAACGGCTCACTTATTTACCTGCACAAAATAAATTGTTCAATTTGTACTCCGTGAATCTTTATTTATCTCAGACAATAGATGTAGGACCCATATACTATCCCTATAAATTTTTCTGATTTCTTGAAGATGTCTTTGAACTGTTGACCAAGTAGTTTGAAGAGTGTTATCTATTTCTTGGATACTCAATTTGGGATTCGTTTCCACCAATGTTTTTAAAGAGTCATTATCAAATCTTACCGGGCGCGTACTTCGATCGCCATCAGAAAAGTCAAAATCACCATTGAAAATTTTTTTAAACCAATGTTGACATTTATTGACCTTCAATACGTCTCGATACACATCTGAAAATGTTTTTATTGCGACTGTTGAACTAATTCCTGATCGAAAGTGAACCGGTATGAAATGACGTAAATGTTTTTCAGTTAGTTGATCGTCCGTCATATTATACCAAAGTAATAAAAACATTTAAATTCACCTAAGTCACTAAATTCAAGGTCACAGATTTTACATTACGCAATAAAATACATCTGTATGCATTCAGGCTCTGAGCTAGACTAAAATATAAATATAAAACTAAATATAGTTAATTACTTATGGGTACTCCTAATATTTTGTATTGTTTGTCTTTATATTTCAAAACATTTTGTTTCATATTTTTTATTTAATTAAAAGTAAAATTGTTAATTGTGGAATTATTCTGTTAATGACAAATGATTGTGATCAAACAGAAAGACTCGTGATGTCATTACTGTAGAGACTCGTGCCGAATTATCGCCCGACCGATCGTCGTATCGAATTAACGGAGTGAAAACAAATTTAATCAATATTGATCAATTGGAGCATTTTTTTGTTTTGGCTTCGATCGATGATGGAGTAAGAGACATTCTTTATCTATTTTAAAATTATTATCGAATTTCTAGAAAATATTTTTTTTATTATCTTCACCTTACGATGTAATAAAATTCTCTTGTATTAGGTTGTTAAGTATGAAATTTGTAGAACTAAAGTCAAAGTTTATTGATAATTTACCAATACAAATATTTTTGTTACTCATCAAATTTTGCACCCATATTATTGACACACTTTTGCTATTTAAGTAGCAGCTTATTGAGGTCTTTTGAATAAAAATTTGGTGGGCGAGATTCTATAAATTCCTGGAATGCCATTTTTGTAATATCTTCGGAATTGGTTTTTTAATTATCAAAAATTTGTTCGAATTGAGAAAGAAATGGTAGTCAGTTGGGTCTAGGTCTGGTGAGTACGGAGGATGATGCAGAAGTTCCAATTCAAGTTTCTGTAGTTTTTTCACGGTCTTAAATCCAGGATGTGGTTTTGCATTGACGTGAAGCAAGATGGGAGTCAACCTATTTACCAAACGTGGCTGTTTTTCTTTAAGGTTTCTGCATCATATTTGGTTGGCCAAAAAGTCATTGCGTTTTTGAGTACGTCCTAATAAAAAGCTTGAAAATTAAAACTGTGATAAAATTTAAATTCAATTATATATTCTGAAACCTCAATTTTCAGACTATGTTTATACAAAATATTAATTGATTTTGTTTCAATTTATTACTTTACCGTCAATTGGAAATAGAAAATCAAAATGAGCATATTCGTCATGTTTTGTTGCATTATTTTCGCAAAGGGAAAACCGCTGTTCAAGCTCATAAGAAGATATGTTTTGTATATGGTAGTGACTCCTTAAAACTTCGACAGTGTCAAAACTGACATCAATACATCATCTCCTGGGAAGAATTGTCTTTGCGTGATAGGCTCCTGGTCCCGCTCATATTGAAATGTCTTGCTATTTTTTCCATCCCATTTCTCCTTGCTAATGCGTCTTCAAAAAATGATTTCAGCTGGACTCATCCCGATAGTCGTCTGTAATGTATAATTTAATGAGAACTGGATCTCCGGTAGAATCTCTGCCCAGTCTGAACTTCTTCTTTCATGCAATGTTGCATTTATCAATTCTATCACTGTACGGAATTTTCGTTCAATTTGTCCATTTGTGTTATGATGATATGGGCTGGAGAATCTAATTTCAAAATTCTGTTTCTCTGCGAACTCTTTCATCTTTCTTGATTCAAAAACCCTACCGCAATCCACATTCATCACCTTGGGAGAACCAAATTTCAGTATCCAATTCCGCATTATTCCTTTTATTATCGACTCGTCATCTTGTTTCGATATTGCTAATAACGTAATCAATGATGCCTAGAATATATTTCTTTTTTTTCCAGAAGTCTCCTTCAACGGTCCACAAATATCCACATAAATACATTCTAAAACTTCGGCAGCTTCTAATTTTATCGTGTTCTCTTTTGTTTTGGCCGTATATGTTTTATACTTTTGGCATAATTCACAACTCTCTTACATTTATCAACATATCTACTGATGGTTTAGCACGCATTCCTGTACTTGCTGTAATTTCGTGAATGCCTAGTATCACCATTTATTTTATATTTTGATCTCGAACTTTTGTTTCAAGGTACGTCTTTAGGGTCGGAAATTTTTCTATTACCTCCAGGGAAGTCAAGGATAAATGTCGGATAAATAGAATGCACCTCAATTATAATGTATACGGTTATCATTTTAGAGAACGACTTTTATCGGATGTCTTATAAATAAAATTAACATTTTAGTAAACATTTTTGGGCAAGAAGTCGATGTTATAAAAGAATGTCTTATGCCACAATATCGGCATATTTGCGAACATTGACTTCGGAATTTTAATATGAACCTTTTCGGGACGACTTTAATTTTGATATATTTCATCTAAGTTTTAATTATTTATTATTATTATCACTTTATCTTCTAATTTTATTTCGTATTCCCTCTCCATTTCGCACCTCCACGTGTTTCTTCGAGTCACATCTCCAGAGATTAGGAGTAATTCTTCATCGAATTTCGATCTGAAAAAGAAAAAAATTTAGATTAAACTGACGATATGATAAAATAAATTTGAAATGAACCATTGTCGATACGAATATTTTCCAATAATTAACAAATTAATTGCGGTCCTCCAAGAGCAAATCGACATTTCTTTGACAATAGAGCAAGTGTAACATGTTGCGGTCCACAATCTGACGAGACAGTTCTTAAATTATTTCCGTTAGGGTGTCAATTCTGCTGTATGCAAATTCTGGTTTATATTCCAGTGCATCCTCTGGTCTAAATGTATTCAGACTGTTTAATAGCACCTTTTCCGCTTAAAAGATGCTGGTAACTTAATACTAAGTTGTTAGAAATGTTTTGGAAGACCTTCGACATTAACAAAAGATCATTTGCACATTCAAAGACGATTGTTTTGGACAATCGTCGAATAAATGCCCAACAATTAGTATCGGATTTTGGCATTGGAAAAGCAAGTGCACATTCCATTTCGACTAAACAATTTGCAATGAGACGCATTTCGGCGCGGCCTGAACGGACACTGACCTTTGTTCATAATCAACGTTGTACTGCTGTCGACGAGGAAATGACTTTCTACGCTGAAAATAACACCAGCTTCATGAAAAGTATTATTAGTGGTGATGAAAATTGGGTGTACCATTTTGACATGGAAACATTGCAACAATTATGAGAATAACGTTACCCAAGTGAACCGAATGCGAAAAAAATACGCCAAAGTCTATCAAAAATCAAAATGTTAGTGACTGTCTCCTTTGATTATCGTGGCATAGTACACTACAAAAATTTTCCTCCTGGGTAAACGGTAAATATGTAATATTATTTAGCCGTTTCGTCTTGATTATGTGGGGCTGTACGAACAAATCGACCAGAATTATGGCTAAATAACAGTTGGAATCGCAACAAGGTAATGCTCCAGCCCACACCTCAATGATTGTTCGCGGTGTTCCGCCAAAATACTGAACTATCGTCGTTCCCAAAGAATCTTACTTACCTGACATTGCATCGTACGATTTTTTGTTTCCTCGACTTAAAATAGCGATGCGTGAACTCGTTTTACATCCTTAGAAGAAATAAAAAAATCACTAATGGTGCTCCGGTTCATGTCGCCACAAGCAGTTTCTGCGGTATTCAAAGATTGGAAAAAAATGTTGACAAGTGGGAATATTTTGAAGGAGATAAAATAAATATTTAATAAAAATTAATCGCTTCTGTTTAATTTGATTAGTTTCGATATTTTTACGGAATTGAGGTATTTCAATAATATCCCTAATAAGAAGAGTTCCGTCAATGAAAATTCTATTTATTTTTTAATATTTTAAACTGTAGAGCACAAAACTGCATAGAGCCGTATAGATCCTATCGCAATGAAATTGTCACTGCATTTCACATTACTGAGTGATGAGGCAGCTCATCTTAATTGAACTTTTATTTGCTCTTTAAAAATTTGTTTAAACACGCCGATTTTTAGATTCCTTTGAACTTGGTAATCTCTAATTTATATTTATTCAGTTTTATATTTATAACACTGCTCTCCTCCACATTTCGATAATATCGAGTAAACTGAAGATAATATGATCGCAAGGATTACTGAATATTTTTACTGATTTATTTATTTAAGTTTAATTTACTGTTTTCATTACACTGTGTGACAAAATTTTTCGAAAGTTTCTCCCGCAAACGGTTTTCAGAATTTTTTGGTACTTTTCAACATGCTGGTTTTGAATTTGTTATCGGTTTCCTTTTTCCGTCTCCGAATCAACTTAGGAGTTAAAAAAAGAATTTAGCAAAAAACCCACATTTTAAAATTTCTTTCGTTTCAGATTTTAGTCTAATTTAAGAGGCCGTGAATACACCAGCTTGGACTTTAGCTTCAGACAACTTGGGAAAAATTTTGCTAATATATTTGAAAGCCCATCTGCTGGTATTTAAAGCTTTTACAAATTGTTTTGCAAGTCCAAGATTTATATGTAATGGTGACAGCAAGATCTTTTTTCCGACTAAAGGAGGGTGTATGACATTGTACTTTCCAGGAAGAAGTGCATCTCTAAGGGGTCAATCTTTTCTAGTATAGTGTTGATCTGTAGCCCGACTGTCCCAGAGACAAAGAAAGCAGGAATATTTTGTATATCCGCCTTGAAATCCAAGCAAAAATCCAATCATCTTAAAGACTCCGCAGACCTCCCATTTATATTTGTCGTACTCTTCTTTATCGAACTCTTCTTTGAGGTGGACTGAATGGGCTATTGGGATAGAAGGGAAAATATTGCCGTTATGGAGTAAAACAACCTTTAGGCTTCTATTTGAGTTGTCGATAAATAGCCGCCAGTAACTTGGTTGATGTTCATAACCAATTTCTTGAAAAGGCCCAGTCACGTCTGAGCAGTAGCACAGCGAGTCTTTCATCGTATAAAACTTCGAGAAATGTTCATGTCGTTTTCGATAAATTGATGATTTGCAGGTTGGATCCAGTAAATTCCATTATTTCAAACGAGAGGTAAGTAGTTCAGAATTTGATTTCGTAACTCCTAGGTCTCTTATTAAGTCATCAAGCTCCTGATGATTAGGAAAGTGAGAGACATTCTTTGGACTTTTCTCAACAAAATCCACACCAGCGTCACTATCTTCTTTATGAGAAAACTCATCGTCAGAGATGGCTTTTAGAGGTGATGGTGGATGTACTAGTAATTATTTAGAATGGAGTACGGGGGCTAAAGATGATGGGATGTTGGGATGAATAAGACTTTTTCGATCAATGTCATTTTTAAATTTGGAAATGTCTCCATATCCTAGGGATTCCAAAAGGCATGCTGCTGAGATAACCATTTAGCTATTTTCCTAAATTTGACCGGCAAGTACCACAACTGAAATGTGGCGCCCATGATTTGTCTTGATCTGTGACAGGAACACCTCATAAGCAGTGTATAATTTACTACCAGTTGAAAATACATATTTTCGCTGTTTTGGAGCTATATAATACCCGCATATATAGCAAAAGGAGTCGTGGGAGATTTTACAAGTTCACTTGCTCGTCATGGTAGGTAATTGAAAATACTTAATAATGTAAATGAGTTATTGATACGTTTAAACAAAAGGGAAGTCTATTGCATGTTAATCTAAAACAGAAAAAATAGAAAATCAAGAAAATATTAAATAGCGGCAAATAATTAGATGGTGTGCAAAAACTAATATCATAATCATAATCAGCATATTCAAATTGTGTAAGGAACATAGAAGCTGTTTTGCGGGAAAAAATTGTTACACAGTGTTATCAAACGTAATTATGAATCATTGTTATCCATATATCGATTATTATGGGACAGATGAAATATTTTTTTAATATTTTAATAAATAAAGTTGAAAGAGGAAAAATAAAAACTATTTTATTTATTATCGATATTATTTGATGATACTGATGAAAGTGTTTTGTCAACTTACAATACTTCGTCAATTTTCAGTCTCAGTCGCCGAAGTTTGGAGTGTTTTTCGTTCATCGGAATGATCCCGGAGTTTCATTTACACAATCGGATCAAAAAATTTTCAATTTGCCAGACGTGCCAAGTTTGTTGATTGAGTATCCGAGAGAATGCCTTGATTACTTATTTGTTCTTTCTCTCTCCAATGTTGTTAGGTCTCAATCTGGTGCTGTCGAATGTCGTTGTCCCATTGGAAAATCTTATTGTTGAGCCTGACAAAGGAAAACAAGTAAAGAATTTCTGATGACAAAATCGTGAGAACCTTCCTCTAAATAGATCTTAGAGAAATTTATAATATCCGAGAATTTAATTGTGTCTGCTGTGGCGTTGGGTATGATAAGAGAACTGTTCGATCGATATGTGAGGTTTGTCAACCAACGGGAAGTGTTCGGTGTACCTTTATTGAGTTATGAGAAAATAAAAATTGAAGTGAGCGAATTCGGATCGGAAGTCTACCTCTTTGAATCAGCGGTTTACTATCTGGCGGGAGTGCTCGATGGCCATCCAAATCAAGACTGGTTAGTGGAGAGTGTTTTGTCGAAGGTGACCTTTTGTGATACCTTCCGTAAACATTTTATTGATTTCTTGCAATGTTAGACATTTTGCTCGGAGACTCTTTTTAAATGGATCAATTTATATTCACTTTTGGTTGGACAAAATGAGTTGAATGAAGACTTTCTAAGGGGAATGAATCGAGATGGTCGTTATTTGTCGATAAATCAAGTATAACTGCAAATCAGTTGTGACGTGTTTTGAGATTTTGTGTTTGTGACTTAGAGGTCGGATGTAATCAATCGTTTTTATGCGGCGACGAGATGCACGGACCATTTCGTGAGCAACATCAATTTTATTAACAATTCGCCCATCAAAAATGTGCTTTGCCATTTTGGTCTGTCGCCGGATATCGTTTGCAGCAGCACCAACTCTCAATGTAAACCGACTCTGACCAATTATATCGATCCGACTATTAAATCTCCCGCCATACATTTATTTAAAGATTTAAGGAAACTCACTTTAGTGATGCAGTCATTGTACATGAAACATGGAGAAGTTAGATATATTATTTTTGTTGTCATTATACTTTATTATTTTATTGAGTCTGGTGGACATTCTACTGATATTATTCGAATAAACAGTTCTACAAGCTCGTTTTTAATTTTCTTAATTGAACACTTGTATCGATCTAATTTTATCACTGAAAAAAAATTAATATTTTATTTGTGAATTGTAACAAAAATATAAATTATTTTATTTTATTAGGGTGAACCAAAAGTCTTCGTATTTTCTACGTCTTTTTGTTCAATTGTTTCTTATTACCAAATAAAAATATTTTATATACATGTGTTATATGTTTTTAAAGCTCTTGAACTGCTCTATCATAATATATATTAAAACTTCTAATTAGTCGTTAATATAATTTTTATGGTCTTTTAGAAAAATCATGGAAAATTTTGAAATTCGTGTTCTTTTACGCCATTACTGGAAACATGGCTTAAACGCAACTGCAGCAACAAAGAAGATATGCGAAGTTGAAGGCGATAATGTGGTCACAAATCGTACTGCACAAAATTGGTTCAAGAGGTTCAACGAAGGTGACATTCACCTCGGAGACAATGCACGTTCAGATCGACCTATCACCGTAGATTCAGGAGCAATTCGTGAAGCCGTCGAGACAAATCCTTCAATAAGTACTCGCAGATTGTCGGCCGAACTCGATATTCCTCAAATATCCATTGAACGACACCTTCACGCTCTTGGCAAGGTCAATAGACGATGTCGAGAAGTGCCTCATGAATTGACACAAATTCAAGTCGAAAAGCGTTTCGAAACTTGTCAAAAATTGCTTGAAAATCCGCGCGATGACCGTTTCATCCGTCGAATTGTAACTTGCGATGAAAAGTGGGTTTACTTCAGTCATCCAGACCAACAAAATCAATGGTTGGACCACGGACAAATGGCGAAACCGGTACCGAAACGAGATCTTTTCTCAAGGAAGGCACTTTTTTGTGTTTAGTGGAATTTCGAAGGCGTGATTCATTTCGAGCTGGTTCCAAATGGTCGTACCATCGACGCTGACCTTTACTGCGCCCAACTTGATCGAATGTATGCGGCACTTCTCGAGAAATATCCCGCTTTGATCAATCGAAAGCGAGTTCTTCTACAACAAGACAATGCAAAACCGCATACCGCCAAAGAAACAAAGGAAAAAAATCAAAAATATCGACGCCTTTGAACTTCTTCCACACCCAGCGTATAGTCCGGATCTTGTGTCATCCGACTATCACATTTTCCGCTCTATGGCACACTTTCTTCGTGGTCTCAGCTTCAATAATGTGGCCGATGTCGAAAACGGTTGTCACCAGTTCTTCGCTTCTGAGAACAAGGATTGGTACCGCAGCGGGATCGCACAACTTGCCATATATGGGTTCAAGCTATAGATTCAAATGGCCTTTACTTTGAAACTTAAATGTTTTTTATTTGTTGTAAAATTATGTTTAAATTTTTAATAAAAAATACAAAAAAACTTTTGGTTCACCCTAATAGTTTGATTTTGTAATGACAAAATTTAGTATAAATATTTAAAGTTGATGTTTATTTACTTTCATTTTCGATCTTAATCAATGACAATTGTTACATTATCTGATTAACAATATAACTCATAAAGGTGAAACAAAGTTAGTTTGAAGAATAGAAAACTAATCCTTTGAAAAATCTGAGGTTCTTCCCCTGAAAAAACTGCAATAATCTAAAATCTTACTCGTTCTATAAAGATATAGAAAGAAAGTATATAATGACAAGGCGCCTTATCGACAGAGGAGGGTCGGAGGTTCTTATATATAAATACCGCTCAGAGAACTGCCACAAAAGTTATAAAACCCATGGATGGTTGCAGATACATATGGTAGTTGATCATGGCATAAATGTTAATGGTATTATTAGTATCGTAAATGCACAAACATCTCAGACGAAATACGTACAGAGACTTTGAATCCGATCGAAAATATTGATGTCTGTTTCTGTTCGGCTGACTGGAGCGATCAAGGAGTGCTCCCGAACGTTGTTTTGGCTTTTTGGTTGGATAATATAACGGATAGAATGATATTCGAATGTCCCTCTCCCCGTTGCACTAAGTGAATTTTTGCAGTGAAAGCCTTACAAAACCATGGTACGAGGGATCAGGATTGGTCATTTTTTAGAGGCAAACCGAAACTTGCCCGTCCAATGAAGGTTCCTATTCTTGCATCCAAAGCTTTGTTTGAGGATCAGAAGCTCTTGTATATTTTAAGGTTTCCATCCAATACAGAGTCTATGATTCAGTACCCTGTGCTCCAATTATAGGGATCTACATAATCCAAATACATATTTGTATATATATAAATGTATAGATCTTTGAAAAATAATTTGTTAAAGGTTTTTTAAGAAATTAATTATCGTACATGTTTTGGAAATTCTTTTTCCATCATCCGCAATTATATTTGTTTCTTATTTTTTGATGTTTTTGTTTTATAAAGAAATTTTCAAGGGAAATATTTGTCTATTAATTTTATTTAAGATATTATTAGATAATAATGGCAAAATGTTTTAAAAACTTAGAAAGATGGAGTCGCAATGGGTTCCTCTTTAGCACCAACGTTGACATCAATTTTTATGTAGACTCTAGAGTCTAGAGTCTAGACCATAAAATTGATACATATCCTGGGGAAAAACTGTTCTACAAGAGATATGTAGATGACATCTTTCTTCTTTTCAAAAACCATTCCCTTATAGCAGTGTTTTTTTTGAGTAAGTGACACACTTATAAGAACGTTAAATTTTTGCGACACACCATATATGATAAAAAAGTTTTTCGAAATAAGAACACATTTTATACATATGAAAATGATTTATTTATATAATGTTGCAAATTTCATGAAAAAAATACAATTAACATTCCAAAGGCTCTATCTAACTTATTATATATATTGATACATTAAAAATTGTATCATTTAATGCCATACTTGTGCTTAGTGTTGTTCGCATATTTTTTTGATACGCGGTCGAATGTTGGATAAAGCCACTCTGAGCTCTTGTTCATGAGAAAATCTTTCTCTTTTTTGCTTTTGATTTCAGTCATAACTGAATATCTCCATTCGTACTGATACGAAGTAGAGAAGGGTAATTAAATGGTCTAAGCAATTTTTGATATATTTGGATATTTTGGAAATTCAGGTGACATTTTTGTCCAAAATGAAGATAAATTGTTTTCGTCAAAATTTAGTTTTAAATTCCCCTTATTTTTATATCGTTTAGTTCTTCTTTTTCCCAGAAAGAGAAATGATTTTCGTTATTAACGTTTTTCAAAAATGTATTTCTGACCCTGTCGTATTTTCTAACGTCTGTGGAGGGAAAGTAGTTCTGAATTTTGTTTTCAGTGTTGTGAGGAATATTTTAAATTGTTTGAATGTGTAAATGTAGTGATACTGTATGTTGATTTAAGTATGTTGAATTGAGAATGGTGATTCTCTACCCAGATGGAAATTGGTATTTTTTTATTAAATTTAAAGGATTGACTATTCGAACATAATTAAAATAATCATTTGATAAGTTCATATTTTTAATTTTCACAATTAAAATAAAGTTTAATAATTTTTAGTAAAATTTAAATTAAATGCATTTTTAATAATTTGATGACATTTTTATTATTTTGGGATTTATTGAGAAATGGTAAAAATTATTATTTTTTAATTAATATTTTTAGAGTTTAATTATTTTAAAAAATAACTTAGAAAAATTGTTCGAATAATCATGATTAAAAATAGAAATAAGAAAACCAATTAGAACGATGGCAAACGATGAAAGACCTTCTGGGAGTCATAATGACTCTAAATGTAATTGCAATAAAAATTCAAATGAGACTTGTTTAAATGTTCTTAGTAAGTGTTTCAGTAATTAGTTGTAAAATATTTCGTATCTGTACAGCTTTTGATGTTAGAGGAAACATTTATAATTTCTTATCTTGTATTCTTCTTATCCACATACTTAATTTATCATTAAAAGAATTGATTTTTTCATATGATAATAATATATTTTCTTGTTCTCCCTGCATGCTTAAATTTAATTTGTTAAAATGATCAAACTGATATGCTAAAATGTTAACTTTTAACACCATAAATCGTCTTTCAAATAATCACAATACCTATTTTCTTTTGACGTGAAATAAACAAGTCATTCTTTTCGTAATTCATAAGACCGAAATATTACTTTTCCATTAGATAACCACCGAGCTTTAGTGCACATTAACAATGTTAAGTGAGCTGCATTTATTGTTTTGCATAATTTAGAAAACAGGCGGCATTTCACGGGCTTAGTTTTAATAAGATTCACAACTTGTATTACTTGCTGAAGAAGAGTTTGCAAGTTAGCGGTCAGCCATTTTGAAATTAATGCTTTTCTGTGTAAAAAACCATGAGTAGTAATTATATCAGGATTATGTTCTAATAATATTTTTTATAAAAAATGTTTAAAAAAATCATAACCCTAACTGGGTTTAGATTTTTTTTCACGCCACACTTATGTGTTGCAACACAGGGGTTGAGAAACACTGCCTTATAGAACCATTCTTAAAATTCTTTAATCGACTTCAATGTAATATAATATTGACTAAAGAAATAGAAGTTAATAAGAAACTTACTTTTCCTGATATTTCTGTCACTAGTATGAATGAGAAATATCGAACTGAATTATAGAGAAAGACAACAGATACTTAACACCACAGAACTTTTGTAAGGAAATATATAAAGGATATGATAAAGAAACTAGTTCTCAAAGTTTGGAATTTGTCTTCCAATTTTGAAACCGCAAATCACAGTTTAAATATTCTTAGATGACGTTTGAGGGATAACATGTATACAAAGATACAGATACATTAAACAATATGTTTTCCTTGGACAAATTATTTACACAAACACTGGCTAAGAAATGACATAAGAGCACAAACAAATAATAAAAAATGCAATATTCTGGAGTATTTAAAGCATTTAAGAGGAGTATTTGTAAGACGTACTTCCACCAGTATGGCAGTTGAACACCATCCAGGTATATCAACTAAAAGTGAAAGTCGATGTGGCTGTCACAAGTGCCAACCAAAAAAGCAGTGTTGCAGTTTATTCACAAAAAATTAATACACCAAACTCGACATAAATGATCATATACAAAATTTGTATGGACAATTAATTTTTTTCTTACCTTTTGAATGTATTTTATATAATTTTTACATATTTTACATAAAAATTCGAAGTAAAAAATATATGGACCATGTATAATATTGTACATTTATAAAACTGTACAATTAAAAAGTTATGTATTTTTTGGATAAAAAATGAATTTAAACTAATATTGTAATTATTTTCATGATTCTCATGTGACTGAGAGTCACATCGTGGCATTATTTGTTACAAAAACACGTGATACAATTAGGGTTAATAAAGCAAACCGAATCTCTATCAAAAAAGACTTTTCTAAAAGAAACGAAAAATCAGCAATTCTATATCTTCATCACTGGATACTCTAAAACCACTTTAGTGAAGATTCACGAGCCGATCTCTCATTTTCGACGATTCAAAACCGATCTCTTTCTCAACAATTCTTGAGCTGATCTATTTTTCTCAACGATTTGAAAACCTATCTGCCATCATCCACGATTTGAGAACCTGTCTATCTTTTCAGTCAGTTAAAGACTCATGAGACGTGGATCTTAGCACTGCAATGTTATATGACGATAACTGATGTGTAATCAGATTTTGATAATAAATAAATGTTTCAACCTTGAATCTTCACGTGAATGTATTCTAGTATTCAGGGTTAATAATGCCACGATGTGACTCTCAGTCATATGAGAATCATGAAAATAATTACAATATTAGTTTAAATTCATTTTTTATCCAAAAATTATAGCTTTTTAATTGTACAGTTTTATAAACGTACAATATTAGACATGGTCCATATATTTTTTTACTTCGAATTTTTATGTAAAATATATACAAATAATATACAATACATTCAAAAGGTAAGAAAAAAATTAATTATCCATATAAATTTTGTATATGATCATTTATGTCGAGTTTGGTGCATTATTTCTTTTGTAAATAAACTGTAACACTACTTTGAAACCCAGAAATGGTTGACTCGGAACTCCGAGGTACTACATTCGTCACCGTCGAGGAACCATATCGGGACTGAGCAGGTTCAAATTAACATTTTATTACAATTCTTACATACTCTAGGTATCCAACGTAATAATAAACAACGTAGTAATTCGTTTTAATTTTAACCAATTAATTTTTCAGAAAATATTTTAAAAGGATAATTAAGTTTCAAATTGATTTAGTAAATTAGATATTATATATTATTAATCCATTTAAACGAGAGCTTTTTAATGATTGTTCTGAAAACAATTCAAGTATTAAACGGAAGTACCAAACGAAAGTATCTTAGGTTATTCTTATAACACAGGGGTCAGTAGCCCGAAAGGATTTCGACAATAATAATTTTAATAAACAAAAATTGTTTTAATATTCATTAAAATTCAATATTTAAATTAACGGATGAATTCAAAGATCATGGAAGTAGATGGTGAGTGTCGGATTTTTCAAGACAATTGAACGTTTGATTATTTCTTTATGGAGCAAAATGGAAAGCCAACATGTTTTATTTGCCTTGAAAAGGTTGATGTGAATAAAGTAGCAAATATCAGGCGCCATTACATGACCCACCATTTTGAAAATTTTAAAACAATTACTGGAGAATTAAGACGAGATGAAGTTAAGTAGATTAAATCAACGTTTGAAAAGCAGACATCATTTTTTACGAAGAAAAAAAGTGAATGTGAAGCTAATACCTGTGCAAGTTATGAAGTGTCAAGACTTATCGCTGAAAAGATGAAACCGTTTACCGATTTGTTAAACAATGTTTAATGACAGTGGTGGATATTGTTTGCCCAGAAAAAAAGTCATCGTTTTAAAATATATCGGTCAGAACTCTCTCAAAAGACGCAATCCGGCCCCACATAGCCAAAATGTTGCCCACCCCTGTTATAAATAATAGATGAAAACTTATCGGATTGACTATTTATTATTTTTTGATAATAAACATAGTAGAATTTTATTCCTATAATGAAACTACAGGTGTTGGTCAGAAACGAATATTTTCTTTACGGGTTGTCTGAAATGATGCTCCAAGTGCTGGTAATTATATCAGGGTTGAGTCGTGTGTCGAGAGTTATCAGTCTGAGACTCCCAACTTTTGATATTCAGAGTGAATTGTTTCTCAAATTCTTCTCTGATTTTAACGCAAAATTCTCTAAGAATATCGGTCGATTTGAAAAAACGATAACCGAGAAACTGAGTAAAGAGTCTCAGAAAAGTACTGATAGTGTCGGTCATCGCAATGGATTGTTCGATAAACATCCTCATCCTTTTGATATTTAATATATGTTCGATTGATGTTATTTTGTTTTGATTTAAACTATTTTATTTACTTTTTGTCTTTTTCGTTTGGATGAACAGTTGCTGTGTTCCGATATTTGGTGACCTGACAAATACACGCCATTTGCGTGTTTCGCTCGATTCCTGAGTTTCCCGAAACACTCTGTGTCATTTGAAAAGGGAGTTCGGATTCGGTGTGTTGGGCCCATTGAGATAAATCTTTGGGTTCTATGACATAACCCCACACGAAAAAAACCTCACACGGATTAGATGATCGTGAGAGAATCATGTTTTTTGGTGATAAAGAACTTTCTCTTCAATTGAACAAAGATACAATCTTTGGAGATGGCGCTTTTGACAGAGTACTTATGTTTTATAAACTGTATACCTGAAACGTCAAGGTAGGCAACTCATATCCCCCTCTATTTATATTTTGTTACAGAAACAAGAATGGAGTAAAAAAATAAAGTAAAGTAAAAAAATATTTTTATATCCATTCTTTATGCGTACAGAACTCTACTTGGCCAACAGAATTTCTCGTAATCTTTTGTAGAACAGAAAATTTCATAAAAAAATATGCAACTCCATTTTGCAATTAAATAGTTACTAATAACACAACATATTTATTATAAAACATGGAAGGAAACAAACCAAATCATTTCTATTTGATACTGTTTAAAAAGATGTGGATAATCGTAAAACGTTTTTGAAAAAAAAACATTTTTTTTGATTTACTAGTTTGATCAAATTTTCACATTACGATTTATTGTCATCTAGAATGCGAATATGTGCAAAGTTTGGAGAAAACTGATTGAGGAAAAAACCTTCAAAAAAAGTTTTCTAAATTCAATGGATATATATATATATATATATATATATATATATATATAAAACATAAAATAGCCATTTTTCCAAAAATTTATTTTTCAAAACTAGTTACGCCATATTGGCATCTTCAGTTGACTAATTTAAATTTCAGATTTAAGTCCTTTTTATATAGCGGTAGACTGTTACACAATATTACTCAATTTAAGGCTTTCTTTATTTACTTTAATTTAAAAAATTAAGAAGAAAAAACTTATAAAAAATCAATATTCAAAATTTTAATTTTGTGAGGAATATTTTAAATTGTTTGAATGTGTAAATGTATGGATGCTGTATGTTGATTTAAGTATGTTGAATTTAGAATGGTGATTCTCCCACCCAGATGGAAATTGGTATTTTTTACTTGCATTTAAAGTGATTCGAACATAATTAAAATAATCATTTGATAAGTTCATATTTTTAATTTCATATGTAAAATTAAGTGTAATAATTTGTAGTAAAATTTAAATTAAATGCATTTTTAATAAATTGATGTCATTTTTATTATTTTGGGATCTATTGAGAAATGGTAAAATTTATTATTTTTTAATTAATATTTTTAGAGGTAAAATATTTTAAAAAAATAACTTAGAAAAATTGTTCGAATAATCATGATTAAAAACAGAAATAAGAAAACCAATTAGAAGGATGACAAACGATGAAAGACTTTCTGAGAGTCATAACGATTCTAAATGTGATTGTAATAAAAATTCAAACAGACTTGCTCTAATGTTCTTAATAAATTTTACATTCAAAAAAGACAAAAAGAAAAAAGTAAATCATTTTTTATTTTGAAATTAGAAGAAACAGAAGACAAAATACTAAGAAATAAAATATTTTAATATAATTTGAGGAATCACTTTGAACATTTAAGCATGGTTTATAATGCTTAATTAACAATGCTTCAAATCTTTAATTCATTAATGAAAAGAACTCCTTCAATTTTTAAATTGAGGGTAATTTTTACCACAAATAAAGTTTCTGGTTTCTTTTTAATAAATCAAAAACTCCATTGAGGGAGCAGGCAAATATAGTATATCAGTTTAAATGTCACAAGTGCGAAGCCTTGTACATTGGAGAGACAAACCGTCATCTTCGAACTAGAATGGCTGAACATACTCAATGGAGTCGAAACAGTTCCATTCTTAATCATATATTGAATTGTAGGGATCGAGAAAATATATGAAGTGATAAGAAATTTAATGTTTTATGTAAAAAATTTTGACAATTATAAGGAGAGGATAATCACTGAAGCATTGTTAACTAAGCATTATAAACCATGATTAAATGTTCAGTGATTCCTCAAATTATATTAAAATATTTTAATTCTTAGTTTTTTTTGTATTCTGCTTCTTCTAATTTGAAAATAAAAAATGATTTAGTTTTTTTTTCTTTTTGTCTTTTCTTTGAATAAAAAGTTAAAATTTTGAATATTGATTTTTTATAAATTTTTTCTTGTTAATTTTTTAAATTAAAGTAAATAAAAAGGCCTTAAATTGAGTAATATTGCGTAACAGTCTATCGCTATATGAAGAGGACCTAAATCTTAAATTTCAATTAGTCAACTAAAGATGCCAATCTGGCGTAACTAGTTTTGAAAAATAAATTTTTGGAAAAATGGTTATTTATTGTTTTATTAACCCGATTGTCATGGGAATTACTTGAAAAATATTATATATATATATATATATACAGTATGATTCATAACTCTGTTCACCCCCTTATTTTTTGAGAAAAAGATCAAATTTTTAACAAAACATTTATTACGTGGAACTTTCAATACTTAGTTGAATGTCCTTTCATGTCCTTTATCATTTTTAATCGCCTAGGCATGGATTCAACAAGACTTACAATAGTATTTTGATAGTTCGTACCATATTTTTTGAACAGCCACCCTCAGCTGTAATTTCCTTTTTAAAAGTCCCTATACATTTTCGATAGATATTTGCATCTAGTGAATTGCCTGGTCATGGTAAAAGGTCGACTTCCTTCTTTTTAAAGAAATTAAATGTCGACAGTGCACGGTGTGGTGGTGCGCAAGGACTTTCTGAAAAATGAACTGTTGTTTTGGAAATACCATGCACTTTCCAATAATATCAATGTCATGTATTATAGTTTCCCAGTACATTTGTGCATTCATTTAACCTTCTACTTTTCTAAGAAGATCTACCCCGTTTACCGAAAAGCACTCCCAGATATAAACTTTGGCTTCATGGTTCATGGTTTCATGGATACTTCCGAGTTCGAGTCTTTCATTTCTAGTTCATCTGATCTAACGTCTACCACGATGATTATAACATTGGAAATGCTTTCATCGCTAAATATAACAGAATACCAAGTTTCTTTATCCCAATTTTAATATAATGAAGCCCATTGCATTCTTCTTTGTCTCTATTTAGCAGTAAGGAAAGGTTTCTTTACAGCTATGAATGCCCGTATTCCATATTTCTGTAAAATCCTTTCGACTATCGACTTACTTATGGCTATTGAAGAAGAAGAATTAAATATCCGTGTAATATGTAACGTGGAAATATCATTGTTTCAACGACTTATGCGTTTAATCACTCTTTCTGATCTGGCGCTTAGTTTATGAGGTCTGCCTCCACGTGGCTGATCTTTCATTTCTCTTGTTTTTAAATACTTCGCCCATATTTTTTGCATTCCACGTTTTGAAATATTTCTATTATATCTTGTAAATAGTTCGAACTTTATTTGATTCGATGTACTTCCTTCATTTTTAAGTACAAGAATCATTCCACGCTCAAATTCACTAAATACTCTTGATATTTAATTTATCTAAAATTAAAACAAATAAGTCATTAATGAAAATTTCAATATTTAATATATAAATTTAAATGTGTAATATAAAAAAACTATATATATATATATATATATATATATATTCAAAATTAATATGACGTCAAAGTTTTAGTTAAAAAATAAGTAATTAAAATATGAGGGGGTGAACAGACTTATGTATCATACTATATATATATATACAGGGTGGGCCAAAAGTAGGGTTACAGTTAACACTTAAACATTTTATCTTTATTAGAAATTTAGACATTTATTTACATACATTATATTTACATAATAAACATTTT
>MQRK01212962.1:0-15070 GCA_001938485.1 Girardia tigrina | reverse complement strand
ATACACCTACTATTTGATTCCACCTACTATTTTAATAGTAGGTGGAAAATTTTTTGAAAACTTCATTACACCTACTATTTCATGTCCACCTACTATTTGATGTTATCCGTTATTTCTACGTAATCAAAAATTTTGATTTATATTTACAATTATTAAACATGATTTACACTAAGACATTCTATCGAATTATCAACCAAATCTCAACAATGTCAATTTTTAAGACATCGATAGTGATCTAAATTTCAATTGTGACAAAAATATCGATTAATACTAATTTAAAAATTTTAATTTGTTATTATCATAAAATTTTAGGCAAAAATCGAAAAATATACTTTAAGCTGTATATCCTATAGTGATTTTCTTGATGTTTGAATAACAATTTTTGAATAACAACAGCAATTACTTTTTAAACAACCTAAAATGGTTATTTATCTTCTCATTATTTTTCTACTTCTTTTTAATAAGAAATTTATTATTATTATTTTTATTTATTTTTTTTAATATTTTTAATCTCTTCGGTCGTTAATGGCTGATTAAAATCTACATATCTCATTGTAAGTCATAGAAATTTTCTTGAACTTATTAAAATTTTAATGAATAGAATAATTCAGAAATATTATACCTCTCGTATATCTTTAAAAGAATGTTCGTGCCAAATAATGTAATGAAAATATTAAAATCAATACGCTTATCAGAATTTATAAATTCCAACTTGGGGCAATTCTTAGCTGGCTTTATAATATTAGTACTATATAAAAGTTTAATTGTTTAGTTGATGTATTAATAAGCAAGAGAGACAATTGAAAGGTATATGGTAATTATAGATTCATTGTTCCTTAATTGAATGTCTCGATTTAAGGATATTATTTGCTTTGAGGTTTAATATCTAGCTATTTAATTTCTGAAGTCTAATAATAATTGATGTATTTTTATCCACAGTTTTCAATATTGTGAGTAAATTGATAAAATTAGATTAATAAAAATCAAGATTTAACTGTGAAATTATATGTTAAAATACGGAACCCCTTTGAACGAGCGTGACTCGTCATCAAAAAGCGTACCCGAACTCAACAACTCGCTCATTTAAATAAAAAGACGGTCTGTAAACCCACCCAGAATTGGTAAAGATATTAGAGTCCCATAATATATATATATATATATATATATATATATATATTGGACACAAAGATCAAGGCGTAAAGGTGTACCCAAGAACATTTTTATGACGAATTATTGCCAAAAAGAACTGAGACTAATAATACTATCGTGTTCCCAACAAACAAATTGTAGTCAATGTCGGACTGTGCATCCTTCCAGTGAGTCTGCAGTAAATCTTGGAATTTGCTTGATCATTGTTCTGCAAATCAACATGTTCAGTATTTGATGAAGTTAACCCATTTCAGTGATATACAGTCGGGGCCAAAAGTTTGGAATCGAAATTGGAACAATAATGAGTTAGACAGTGGCTGAATTACTTTCAAATAATTGCAACATCATTTCCCCTACTTAGTGAAAAAAAACTTAAAGGTAAGGCGGTTAAAGAAGAATGAAACCTTTTTAATTTCAGAGTTTTATTTGAATACAAGTTTTGCTTATTTCGTGGTATAATTAGTTCCGTAATTCAGTAGGCTGTTGTTATATATAATGAGATATTCATTACATCACTCTATTGTACATTAAAATACTTTAATATTGCGAGGAATATTTTAAATTTGGTATGTTGAATTTTGTATGTTGAGTTTAGTATTTGGAAATGTGTTTCTCCCACCCAGATGGAAAATTGATATTTTAGATGTTCACGATAAATAATTATTCGAGTATAATTTGTATTTTAAAATACAGCACAAGATATTTTAAAAAAAACTTTAAAAATATTAAATCGTTTCAAATTTTAATATTAAAAATTTAAATAAAGTAAATAACTTTAAACTAAGTTCTAAATTAAATAAATGTTCTTTCTTTAAATAAAATCATTTTTAAAATAAAATTAATATGTAGATAAAATTATTACTAAAATTACAAAATTTGAACTTTAAAAATAAAATTTAAAAATAATGAAAAATTTGTTCGAATAATTGTTTATTAAAAAACATTAACTAAAATTTATCAATTTAGAACGATGTCGAATTAAGAAAGCTTTGCTGAGAGTTGTCCAAAGACAATTCAAATTATATTGAAAATAAAAGTTCGAAAACCCATGTTGGTGTTCTTAATAAATATGATTAGACAAATCACTTAATATGTTTAAACATGGTTTATCTTTCATAACTACAATCAAAATCAAACATCATTATTCTCTCTTCCTATGATTTAGATGACGTATCATCATTTAATCTAAAATTGAGCTCTTTCTACTTGATTAAGTATGTTCTCCAATTCTAATACGGAGATGACGACTTGTCTCTCCAATTTACAAGGAGTGACATTTATATTGGTAAATTAAATTTTCTTTCAAACTCAATTGTGTTTTTCATTTATTTGAAAATAAATTTCATAAATCTTATTTGTAAAAAATAATATTGTAATTGTAATATCCACTTTCCTGTTTTTCTAAAACTCGTTTATAATACTTATCTCCTTCCGAATACAGAATTTATAAAATTATTACAAAAAACTTTACTTCGTTTATAATGATAAAGATATTTTAATTAATTTACAATACCTTTAAACAAACTTTTTTGGAATAAAATTAAATATTTTACCTGTTAAACAATAAAAATTCCTTGTTTGGTGATGTTAACTTATTTCAGTAATACACAGTTGAGGCAAAAAGTTTGAAATCAAAATTAAAAATTCCAAAGAAATTATTTGTTATTTACAAAAAGCAAATCGTATACTTTTTTTTGTTTGATTGTGCATAAAATATGTTTTCTATCTTAATTGGCCTGATGGGTTCTTTTTAGACTTAAAATTCAAATAGAGTAGTTTTGAAAATGGTTTTACAGCGTGAAGATTCATCTGAAAAAAAGAGTATACGTCAACTTTAATTTCAAAAGGGTTGCATAAAGCTCCACGTAGTGATCACAAAAAAAATAAAATTCATCACACTCAATTAATTAATTTCAATAAAAAAATTAATAACAAAAAATTCAAATTGTAGCGCAACATTTAAAATGCAATTAATTAATTAAATACAAAAAAACTTAATAATAAAAAAAATATTTTGTTAAAAATTGAAAAAAACTATTTTATTTTAATAATAGTGTTTGAATAATTTCACTGTGCTTTAATAAATAAAAATAAATATCCGAGTTCCGTCGAATTTAAATTTTCTAAACTTTCATTTTCAATTGGAAATTACAATTTTTTCTCCGAATTATTCCGAGATCGGCTAGCAGTTCATGACTCACTACTATCTTTGTCTGCGGAACAACAATATATGGTCTTTTCGCTCTATCACGATAACGCTCTGCTGACTTATGGGGGCACTGAGCTGCAAAGCCACGTGGTCATTGGCAACGAGTACAAGTACTTGCCCTTCCAGCGCCTACAGTTTGTCATCACTAACGCCAAATTTCACCCCATCGAGAACGGTGTCTCGATTCTCGCCATGCTGCAGGCACGCGTGATCGATCCGTTCATCCGTCGCGAATATGATCATTTATTCAAACGCCTGTTGATTGGGAATTCTGGAATAGACAAATCATCTTTATTGCTCAGATCCTTAGGGTCAGTACCATTGAAAGAGATGGGAGGCCCACCTTAGAGAGTACGTAAGAGAGGGTGCTGAAGAAACACATCTGACTTTTAGGATTGCAGATCTAACTGCAAGGGGAGAGTTCAGATGTCCCTTTCATATCTCATTCCAATTGAGAACTGCATGGATTACCAGAAAGGTCTTGTATCAAAGCTTCAACCGACATTTTTAAATCATCTTAAATACAAAATCAATGTTATCTGTATTAACAACATGCACAATATCAACAAACAATTCAAAACATTCCTCACAATCTGAACACAAGAAATTTTCAGTGATTAACTAAAAATAAATTTATTCAATACCTGGACACCTGGAGGCTTGCTTCAGAGCTAAGAGTGACCACCAGAGGCGTAGCCAGGGTGGGTAAGGGGCTTAGCCCCCTCTAGAAAAGATGTAAGCCCCCCTAACATACATCTTTTGAAAAATCTTACTTGAACTTTTTAAAGAAAGCAATGAGTAAGAGAGTTTTTATCATTTCAATTCATGAATAACCGGACACATAATGAATTTGTGCATATCAACACACCATCACACTATCTCTTACAACAACACTATTCACCCATCCCATACGGCTCTTTCCTTACACCAACACAATTATGATAACTAGGCACAGAAGGGAGTAGAAAGGGATTCGGCTGGATCATATCGGAGCAGAGCCAATACTGAGGAAACAGAAACAGAAGAAAGGAGTATACAAGTGTCTTCACTGCCCAAACGAATACAAGTGCGTAGGATGACTAAAGATCCACTTACAGAAGAATCACCGAGAAGAACCAAAGCAATCCAACACCCAGAGAGATAACTTGGTAAGAGAGGTAGAGGAAGAGCCGAAAATAATCCAATCGAACCCTCAGTTTCTTGACGCAACTGTGGGTATGCTGGGGACTCAGAACGAACAAGACGCTGGAGAAACCCACAGAGACTAAACCCAACATGAAGGCAAAATGAAAATTTTAGAGTCCATTTCGCGGTTGTTACGTGTCCACTGTAACAGCTAAAGGCATGTATGGCCATGATACCAAGTTCTATGGTTGGTCATTCGTCACTGGAAAGCCAACTGCTCAGAGGCGGAAAGCCTCTGACCTTGTAGTAGGCCTATCGGGGGTCCCTTTATGGACTTCAGTTTGGGTGGACCCTTTAAAGATCCTTAGGGTCAGTACCATTGAAAGAGATGGGAGGCCCACCTTAGAGAGTACGTAAGAGAGGGTGCTGAAGAAACACATCTGACTTTTAGGATTGCAGATCTAACTGCAAGGGGAGAGTTCAGATGTCCCTTTCATGGCTGTACGAAGTCCACAAATACAGCCAAAGGTATGCAGAACCATAGCTATACAACCCGTAGGTAGTCGTTTTTCACAGGGAAGCAAAAATGATCTCGAAGACCAACACTATCTGACTCCGTAAGAGGCCTATCGGGAGCTGCTGGTGATTCTTTGGTTTGGGTGGACCCTCTAAAGAGCCTAGAGGCTTAATACCATTCGAAAGAGATGGGAGGCCCTACGTTAGAGAGACAAAATGTCATCTCAAAAACAAAATTAGAAAGTATTCACAATCAATTCGATCAAGTAAGGTTCTTGACCATTGGTTACACTGTAAAAATAGAATCTCTTCTTTTCAAAGGATGAGTTTTTTGTTTTACAGAAAGGCTTTGATTCATATGACGAGAGACAGTTTTGTGAATCATTATTAATAAGACACTACAACCCGTTATTAAACATTCAAAATGGACAAAGTAAAGCTGTTTTAATTAAATTAAAATTTTATAAAGTATTTTGCAATTATTATCCAATAATATCTTAAATTAAGATAAATAAATAAATAAAATACTTTGTATCATATTTTTCCTAATCCGTGTTTGTGTACATCATTTGAAATAAATAAGAAATTATTTTAATAAAAATATTCTTATGAAAATTTACGAAAAATTCAATAGAAGTAATTTTGCAAACATTTTTTTCCATTTAACTACGCTGAATATACTCTCGTACAAATCAAAAAAATATATAAATCAACTTATAATCTTTGCTCGAATCTATTTTCAATTTCAAATTTCCGTGCTTTAATTTCATTTAATATTTTAATAATTTTCAGAAAATAAAATAAAAAAAGAAAATTTGTTTCTGCGTTGGGAATATAAATTAAAAACGTGTGTTAATGGATCGTAGTACAAGATTTATAATTATGTGAAAATAATTAATTATAAAATTTCTCTTACTATTTTGATCTGTATATCAGTTGTTTCTTAAGCAATAAAGTCTTTGGGTTTTTTTAATGGAATACATATTAGTTATACTAAGTGTAATACATATTTCTACAATGTGCCCCAGTGCAATGGTAAATATTCAAATATTATGTAAAGGGTGAAGCCGCATGTATATCGGTCGATAAAGATTAAAGTGTTCCTTCGGAAAAAACATTTATTGTATAAATTGCTTTATATTTATAATCTTGTCACAATTTTCCGATTTTCTGTATATATTTTATAATATTTTATACATAATACAATATTGTTTGAAGTAAAATTTATGTTAATATAATTTGTAGACATGTTTTCTTAAGAACAAAATATGAAAGATGTATTGAATTTATAATTCACTAATTATTCAATGTAATTTAAACCCAACTGTTTTCTAATTTCAGACAGACAGTTCGATTCTGTAACGAAATACATCAAAATTACAATGGCAACATTTAAGAATCGTAACTTATACAAATTAACAATTAATTATAGTTTTTCATGTTTAATTGAAAATTTAAACTGATAAATAGTTTAACTCATAATTTAAACTCATTTAATAGTGTTAGTTACAGCAACATTATTAGTCATAAATGGCACAATTATAACTTTAATTATAAACAAATTCAAACAAATTTTCTATTTCCTTTACTAATTTACAATCAATTCACCGGTCTTTATTTTTAAATCCTTATTAATTTTTAAAACTCAAAATCAAAAATAATATCTAATCCAATTTTTATTTAATTTTATTGTTACATGTTAAATTTATTTATTAAATGAAATATTTAACATGAAAAAATATAGATAATTATTTGTTTAAATAATATCTATTTAAAAGTATTTGTTATTGAAAAATAAATTTTATGGATTTGTTATTCGTTGTTACAAGCTATCTGGGCAATGATAAGCTATTTCAAAATTATACTCGATCAGTTTGAGAAATTTAATGGACACGACAGTTTTTAAATTTGGAAGAAAAAGTTCAAGATGATTATGACAATCCAGGGGATTTGGGATCCGGACCTATATTTTCCTTTTTTGTTGACTGATGTTCCGTTAAATATATATATGGAATTGGATGAAAAGAAACAGAGCAACTGTGAAGAAGTACTGCAAATCTTGGACAATTCATTTGGATTAACCAGATGATCTGCGTACAGCCAACTGATTAATTTGAAATATTACGAAGGGCAAACTATTGACGATTACGTTTCTCAAGTAAAGATGTTAGCATCAAAAATCGACGATCTGACCAAGGCGGCCTTTATAGCTGGATTGCCGTTCGAGTTGCAATTGAATTTAGAGTAGGCCGGCGATCAAGATTTAACCGAAATGGTTGAATATAGTCGCAGGTATTTAGGAATTAAAAAGTGCGTCACACAAATTTCAATGTCAGCGGTACAAAACGTTGGTGATGGAAAGATCGTTTCTAAAGAACGAGGTGAGGTCAGCGGTGATAGAAGGAGTTCCTTTACAAAACCTCGTGTGTCACATAGCGGAAATCTGGTACAAACAAGAGTAAACCGTAATGAAAATTCTCAGCGGCAATCTAATGGACAAATAATTTGCTATAAATGTAAGCAAGTTGGACATATAGCAAAATATTGCAAGTCGGGAAACGGACAGGGGAGTTTGTAGGCGCCGGCTCTCTCCCTCTGACATTTCCGGCGCTGCCAACCATGACTGTCATTGTTAACAACAAGTTGGTTACAGCGTTGATAGATTCGGGTTACTCAAAAACTGTTGTTTTGAAAAGGTTGATCAAGGGAAACTCATTACAGTCAAATGAGCAAAGAATTGTTTTGCCTAATGGCGATGATATATGTGTGGGGATTAGTGATGTGGAATTGACTATAGACAATAGAACTATGAAAGTAGAATGTTCTGTCATGAAATACTTACCCTATGATTTGGGAATTTTAATTGGTATAAATGTTATAAGTGAACTTGGGGTGTGTAAATTAATAAGGGTGTTATCGAATTTGGTGTGTGTGTAGGAGAAGGACTAAAGAAGGCTGGTGACAATATGAGTTGTGTCACGGGTGTTGTGCCAAGTGTTAGCCTGAACAAACACAATTATGAGATTGAATTTAAGGATAATTGGACGGTTAAATGGAAGTGGAAAGATGAAGCGCCGAGTTATCTATCAATTCGACATTCGACCTTTAAGGATGACAAATTGAAAGACATAGCTACAATGAAAATCCTTGAGGAGTGGATGAAAAAGGGTTATTTAATCGATTATGACGAGAAGGAAATGGGTAAATCGATAGGAGCTATACTCATATTTGGAATATTACAAGTTAACAAATCCAAGATAAGACCGATCTTTGATTTTAGGAAATTAAACAATTATGTAGATGTGTACAGGGGCTCACCAGATATATGTTTGGAAAAACTTCGAACCTGGCGGCGAAAATGATCAACATTCTCCATGCTTGATTTATCAGAGGCCTATATGCAGATTCGCGTTCACAAGGAAATGCGGCGTTATCAATCATGTATCATTAATGGAAGAAAGTACGCTCTAACCAGGATGGGCTTTGGTTTAAATATCGCTCCAACCATTATGACTGAAATTGTCAAGTGGATTTTAAATTCTGATCCTAGAGCACGTGAAAACACCGATTTGTACATCGATGACATTTACGTTGACGAATCTACAATCACAATTGACTAAATTAGAATACTGTTCGAGAAATTTAGTCTTAAATACAAAGACCAGAAAATCTCCCAATAGATAAAGAGGTGCGAGTGCTTGAAGTTAAAGTCTTTAAAGATAAGAATTCGGTGAGATGGATGAGAGATAATCATTTCAAGGACGAGATAGTTGCTGAATCAATATCACGTCGCGAGTTATATTCGCTGAGTGGCCAATTAGTAGAAATCCACCTTGTTGCTGGTTGGCTACGTCCATCATGCTCCTACATGAAAACGCTCAGTGAAGGAAAATGGGATGAGAAAATAGATGTCGAATTATTCGAGAAAATGAAATTTGTTTTGAAAAAAGTTAAGGAGGAAGATCCTTGTAGAGAAATATGTAGTATTGATGATTGTAAAGACGGCATCATATGGTGTGATGCCAGTTCGATAGCCTCTGGGACAGCATTGGAAGTTAAAGGAAATATTATAGAAGACGCATCTTGGTTAAGGAAAACTGACGATTCTAGGCACATAAACGTAGCAGAACTAGAAGCAGTTGTAAAGGGTCTAAATCTGTGTATTAAATTGGGACTAACGAATGTTGTAGTAAAATCAGATAACAAATCAGTTGTTTCTTGGAAAACTGAGGCACTATCAGAGCAAAATAAATTACACACGAAAGCCTCTTCCGAGCTTTTGATAAAGCGCCGATTGTCAATGATTAATGAGTTGTGCCAGGAATACGAAATAACTTTGAAAATTGAGTTTGTTAGTAGTAAAGACAACAAGGCTGATGAACTGACAAGAATACCCAAACAATTAAAACGAAGAAGTTGCTTTTTGTCAGTAACAGATGACATATTCAAACTACAGAAATTTCATGACAGATGTCATTTAGGTGCAAAGAGAATACGATATTTATGCGATAAGTTGGAAATAAATGTGTCAAATGCGGATATAAAGGATTTGATCTCGAAGTGTTAAAGTTGTCAATCTATTGATCCGGCACCAATAAAATGGGAAACTGGAAAATTAACTGTCAATGAAAACTGGACAAGACTTGCAGCGGATGTCACAAAATTTGATCAACAAAAATTCTTAAGTATCATTGATTGTGGACCCTCTCGATTTGCAGTATGGAAATTAATCAAAGCTGAGGATGTCAAATCGATTGTTACAGAGGTTTCAAATTTGTTCTGCGAGCGTGGATCTTCAAAGGAGTTGATTATTGACAATTTCATTCAGCCGAATTCAGCAAATTGATGGAAAAGTGGAATGTATATGTCCTATACCGCGCTACTAATCGACCAAATTGCAACGGAATAATAGAGAGAAATCACAAAACAATCAAGAGAATTGCGTTTCGATCGAATATTAGTATCATGGAAGCCTTATGGTGGTATAACAATACACCGTCCGACGGAAAGGAGACACCTAGTTCAGCACTTTACAAGTACATTCCAGTCGGTTTGGAGATAATCGAAAGAATTGAAAAGGAGCCGGTTTACAATAAGGTAAAGACAGACTTCGTAGAGCAACAGTTAGTCTGGGTAAAGCCTGAAAATAATATGCCATGTACAAAGCAATGGACAAGAGGTGTAGTCGTTAGAAAATTGGATCAAAGAAAGTACTTAATAAATTGTGATGGTTTTTGCGGTCCACGACATATAGCAGATATTCGACCAAGACAACCAGACCTGCCGCAAAACTCTTACTCGGATTACATATTTGAAAATAACAATGAATCAGTTTCGAGTGTTAAGCAAAGTGAATCGGGAATCAGCAACAGAACGAAAAGAGAAAGACGAAAACCGAATTATTTGAACGAGTATATAGTAGATATAGATTCTTGTGATGAAGAATCTGGCGGGAGTGTTACATGTTAAATATATTTATTAAATGAAATATTTAACATGGAAAAATATAGATAATTATTTGTTTAAATAATATCTATTTAAAAGTATTTGTTATTGAAAAATAAATTTTATAGATGTGTTATTCGTTGTTACAAAAAAAACTATTCAAAAAAACTGTTCAGTTTTGAACTATTAAAACATTTAATTCAAAAATCTTTAATAAATTAAATTCTAAATCATTTAAAATATGAAAAATTATTTCAAAACTCAATAATTTTTATTTTTTTATTTTATTAACTAATCAAACAAATTTGTAGTTGCTATTGCGATTAATTCAAATTGTGCTTAATTATGTAAAATATGATTAAAATTTAAACTATAAACACTATTGTAAATAAATAAATGATCGATTCACAAATGACCGAAATTATTACAAAATTATTTTCATAATCTAATAAGTTTTTTTCATTTAAAATTGAGATTCTTTATTTTAAAATTGAAAATTTTTCGTTTTCTTTATTTTTATAATTTTAAATCTGAATTTTAATTGAAAAAACTCATTTTAAAATAAAAAAATCAATTCAAAATGAGAAATAACATAATACTACATACAGCGACATACATAACATTTAAAATATTCCTCATCACAACTTATTTTAAATTTATTGTTTTATAATTATAAATTTTGTAATAATTAATTTCGGTCTTTTGAGAATTCGGTAATTTAACAGAAACGCAAATATTTAATGTTATATGTTTAAATTCAACAAATATTTAAGTTGTTAATAAACGCTTTTAAAACGACTGATTTTGATTTAATATTTATTGTGTAGGAACATTTTGAATGTTTGATGTTTTGTGTTTGAATGTTGTATGTTGATTTGGAAATGTGTCTCTCCTACCCAGACGGAGGATTAATATTTGAATTCTTATTATCTAAAAATATGTTATGTTTAAATTTTTTTTTAATTTCAAATAATTTTACAATTTTAAATAAGTTAATTAATTTTAACAATTTTTAATAAATAAATCAAATTAATATTTTTTACATAATTAATAATCATTTTAATTTTTATCTAATAAGCTTTTAGTAAATATTTTATTAAAATATTTATTTCCCCATTTGATAAAAATAATAAGAATTAAATCATTAATCAATTTATGTTAGAATGCAAACGTACGAAAGCTTTGACAAAGATTGTCTTAAGGACAATACAAATTGTTGTGTAAATAAAAATATGAAAAGTCAAATTGGTGATCTTAATATTTATTATTGATTTTTAACATCATTAATACATTCTTGACAGAATATTAAAAAATATAACATAGAATGATATTAGATTATTCCGAAAGTTCTGTTACACTGGTGATAAATTCCATTAAATCATCAAGTACTCGAGATTTAATAAAATGAACTTAAAGTAGAGAAAATCCCCATGAGTTTACCTCAGTCGTATAAATGGTTAAAAATTGTCTTGAACTGCTCAACATTTCAATTGAAAGACAAACTCTGTAAAAGTAAAATGGATTCTGAAGTGAAATGGGTTTATCTGGTTAATCAAAAACAAAGTAAGCAATTGTTTTCACGAGGTTTTGCAACACCGCCACTTTCAAATTAAATCGATGTCCCAAGAACGTAAGGTCAGATTTTGAAGGCATTTTATACTTTAAACGTGTCCCTGTTGGCAGTACATTTAATGCAGAACTATACAAGCAACAATTACACTATGTTAAGGAAATATTGATTAAGATATATCGTACTTTGGTTCATCAAAAGCAGGTTATGTTTAAACATTATGTTTTAACGTTCCTCGCTACTTATTTTGAAAATAAATTATTCATTTTTATTTGAAGCTTTCCTTGGTCTGGATTCTTCAAAATTGTTTCGCGTGGAGGTAAAAATAAAATTTAAGGAAAGAAAAAGAAATGTAGATGTCTTCTAATATATACGTGCTACCTTGACAAAAGTGCTAAGACAATAGCACCTTTGACAAAAGTACCTCCCAACAAAGGCTCCAAAACACAATTTTGGAAAAACTTTATTCTTGTTGTTTGAATTATTTTTTATTTTGTTAAAAGATTATATTTTAATTTGTTTTAAATAGTTGAATTATATTATATTATATTATATTACAATTTATTAATTTTATTCAAACATAATTATTTGTCAAAAGTAAAATATAATTCAAAAACTAAAAATAACGGAGCTTCAAAATGAAATAGTAAACACAATGTTTTTTTGAATATTAAAAAAAATATATATAGATCCATATTTTACAATGTATTAAGAATACCAATTTGACTTTTCATATTTTTATTAACACAACAATTTTGATTGTCCTTAAGACAATCTTTGTCAAAGCTTTCGTATGAGTGCATTCTAAACTAAATTAATAATTGACTTTAATCTTATTATTTTTAACAAATGGTGATATAAATAATTTGTTTAGATACTTACTCAAAACTTATTGGATAAAAATTAAAATGATTATTAATTATTTAAAAAAATATTAATTTGATTTATTTATTAGAAATTGTTAAAATTAATTAACTTATTTAAAATTTTACAATTATTTTAAATTAGAAATAAATTTAAACATTACATATTTTTAGATAATAAGAATCCAAATATTAATCATCCACCTTGGTAGAAAAGACACAATTCCAAATCAACATACAACATTCAAACACAAAACATCAAACATTCAAAATATTCCTCACACACGGTACTTTACATAATTTACAATTGACAACATTCCAATAATCAATCTTCAAGATTTTTCAATTATAAATCAAAGTCTGGTCTTTTCTGTAAGCTTTGTAATTGGGTTGAGGAATAAGTTCCCGTCGTTTTTTGAAAAATTAAAATTTTATTTTTTAACAAAAAAGTTAGTACAAATTAATCACAAATATAATCTCCGCCATTGTTCACGACTTCTGCCCAACGTTCAACGAGTTTTTCAATGCCTCTTTGGTAGAAATCGCCCGGTCTTGACTCGAAGAATTGATTTAAAATTGATTAAAAATTCAAAAAACGGCGGGAACTTATTCCTCAACCTAATACATTCAAAATTAAAAGAAGATCAGTCTTCTGATTAGCAAAGGATTTTCTGCAAAGAGAATTAAGATTTTTAATTTTTAAGATGATTATTGAGATTAGAACATTAGAAAGAATAAAAAGAAGAAATTAAAACATATAAAAATCATTATTTTTCTGTATTATATTGATTTTTCATGAGCTGTTTGCATAAAAATTATTCTTTTTAATGAGAGATTTCATTTAGGCAGTTCCGATGGTTGATTCAATTTTAAGAGTATTTTAATTTAAATTCTTTTATCGATTTTCCAAAAATAATTTTCTCATTAATTTAGACACATAATGAGACAAAATTATTTTGAAAGAATATGTGATATTGATATAATTTGGTTTTTTAATAGGGAATTCATAGTTTAGAGTAATTGGGGCATTATGTTTTGAATTTGATAAATTGTGAATGTGTCGTAGTTTATCAATCGTTGATAATTTATTTTATTTGACTTTTTCATAAATTGATACGATACACTATACGCCACCCGGCGCAAGTGAGTTGAGAAATTGTACACCAGCTATGAGACGGGTAGGAGATACACAAAATGTTTATGTCCACGTTTTGATACTATGATTTTGTAATTAGCATTTATGCTGGATATATATTAAAAATAGTATCCATTCAATAAGATTAGTAAATAAAATGTTAGCTTTAACTACAAAAAGCGTTGTTTTTTTATTGAAATAACAAAGTATATGAATTTTCGTAAAAGAGCATCAAAGTTACAATTACAAATCAGATCAATCTCTGCAAAATAAAAATCGGATGTTTCATACATATTAGCTTCTCACATTTTGTGCAGCAATGTTTTTTTCTATTTTTTTGTGAACACTCGCCACATCTATCATATTTACCAGCCATCTTTTTAGAACTGATGCAGAAGGTTCCCCAAATGATCGGCAACCCTCTTCCGTGCTTCCCGTAGAAGATGCACGTTGTGTTGCCAGTTACGAAAACTATCCTTTATGAGATTTAAACCTAAATTACGAATGTCTCAGCGCTTCATACGTGTTTTACTACCCGTGTTATTTTCTCTGTAGATTATGATTCCATTAAAGCGACCATATAAAACATACCATATAAAATCGTCATGGACAAACGTTTGCTATTACATGAAACATCAAAAGTGGCACTAAATTCATCTACAACATAGACTCCGGCTTTAGTTTTATTATAATAAGTAATGACTTCCGGTTTCCGTTTATCCAATTTCGATTCGTCGATATTTTTATCGTAGTGTAAACTTTATTTTTAGGTGATAGGACACCTAAGTAATATGGTTTTGGAACCACAGTCGAGGGCTACTGACTTCTGTTTCTTTTTTGAAGATATCAAGTACACTTGTCTCGTTTTTATGGACTGTGCCAACCGAAGTAAATGAATGGTCTTTCAAGAGAAGAATCATAAGTTAGTAACTAGTAAACCAATTATCGAATATCAAGTTCCTGTTCGTTATTGTTACTGGCTCCACTAAACGGATCACGATGTAAAACGCTCTGTTAAGTAGGGAGAAAATGGGCATTTGCCCTCTATACCCCCCCAC